>CM068297.1:48618007-48855721 GCA_034768395.1 Linum lewisii
GCAACGACTTAATTAATTGGTGTAATTACAGTGATTAATGAGTTACTCTTGGAGTGGATTAACCCTAACCGGTTCCTACGAAAGGCACACTCCAATTATAAGGTTAATTGTTCAATTCGATGTTCTAAAGTAAGGCGAGCGTTCGCTTCTATCCTTAGCTTAACCAGAATCTAATCTAGTGATCAATCCAGACAAGAAACTTGAACAATGAAGAACGAATCAAACATGAAAAAAGAACTGATTGAATTTCGAATCTAATCACCGCCGATTCGTGACCGCTTTAAAGCCCTGGGTCACTTGGGGTTCATCTAGTCTAAGCTCTAACGAGTTTAGCTACTCATGATCATTACAAAAGACACAAAGATAAAGAAAGAGTTCATCATTCAGAGGAAGAACAGAAAAGAACTGAAAAACCTAATTCAGACGACTCTGACAGACTTCGATCTTCGGTAAGTTACACTCCTAGCTCCGTTTCTCCGAGATGGAAGGGATGGCGTCACGATCTCTATCCGGCTCTTCGAACTCCAACTCTTCGCTCCAGAACCTCAGAGAAAATCTGATCTCGAAAAGATGTGTTTTTAGAATTATGAATTGTGTGTTCTTTTTTCCTTTTGGCCGCCGGGTTAAGTATAAATACTTAACCCTAGTTGGGCCGGGCTGAGCAGTTATTTTCGCCGAAACCATAGGGTAGTTTCGGTGAAACTGGCTTGTGTAAATGGCCAGTTTCCTCTGCCTTGCATTTTCGGTCCGAAGATCTTAATGGTTTCGCCGAAATCAATCTTCTCTTGGCATCAGCTGATTTGCATTGTTGATTTCGCCGAAACTGTGAGATCATTTTCGCCGAAATCATCCTTCTGTTGGCACCAGTCTGAATGTGGTATTGTTTTCGCCGAAACCCCTAGGGTATTTTCGGCGAAAGTATCTTTGTATTCGGGCAGACCTTTGGTTGGACTTTGATTGGCTCCTTTGATCGATTCCAGTTCAGTTCCTCGATGTTCCTATGCCTTAGACACGTCCATGGCTACTTTATCTGACGGCAAAAACCTGTGCTTACGCAAAACACTAGAAAACCATCAAATAGACCCGAAAAGGGCCAAGGTAACACAAATGGCACGAGATAGGGCAATTGATTGAATATTCGTTATTCTACCCTAAAAACCATGTCTTAAGCAAAGAAATGTCGCTTAAATGAGGCTGATAATCACGTCAAATCGAGTGTCATCAACGCTTCATCATAAGCGATAGAGGTACCCACTTCCATGGACATTTCGACTGGGTGTGCAAATGTTTTGGCATCACCCACCGAATGCCCACAGCTTACCATCCTCAAGCTAATGGTCAAGCGGAAGTGACGAACCGTGAGCTCAAGCGGATTCTTGATAGGACAGTTGGCCGATCCCGCAAAGACTGGTCAGCTAAGCTCAATGATGCCTTATGGGCTTATCGAACTGCCTACAAGACTCCCATCGGTACCTCACCGTATCAGCTGGTATATGGCAACACATGCCATTTGCCAGTTGAGCTTGAGCACAAGGCATTTTGGGCTAATAAAGAGTTGAATATGAGTTATGCAGTAGCAGGTAATAAGCACCACGACCAGATCGCTGAGCTTGAAGAACACCGTCTCCACGCGTACGAGAGCACGAAGCTTTATAAGGAACGCACTAAGAGAATTCATGACTCCCAATTGTAAATAGTCAAGCAATTCTACCCCGGAGATGAAGTCCTCTTATATAACTCTCGGTTAAAGCTTTTCCCGGGTAAACTAAAATCCCGATGGTCTGGCCCCTATACCGTGGTTCGGTAGACGTCCTTGGGCAGCGTCCTAATTAAAGGCCATGGTCAAGAACCATTTATGGTCACCGGTCACAGGCTCAAGAGATATCTGCAGGGATTCGCTGTTTCCCTCATCAACGTACACTACTTTGCGTCAGACCCATAACGCGGATCCAGGTATCGTCCAGCTCACGGACGTTAAATGAGAGCGCTTCATGGGAGGCAACCCACAGCTCGAGTCAGTTTGTTTTTATTTTGAGTCGTGTTCTTTTAAACCTTTTGAAAAAAAAAACTGTTCGGGTCCGATTTTGAAACGAGTTTTCACCAAAAACTCCACCAGTTTTCGCCGAAAACTCTGGTTTTAAAACCTCCGGATCCTCCTGTTCCCCATTTTCGAAAAGTCCTCACCGAAAACATGACTTCGCGGTGAAAACTACCTGTTTTAAATGGCCACCATTTTGATTTGTAAAGGATTTTTCGCCAAAAATCCCCACTATTTTGCCAAAAATTTAAGCTTTTTCGCCTGATATAAATCCCGCGTCAGCATTGTTTTTCGCGAAACCCGACCCCCCCCCCCCCCCGCGAAAATCCAACTCCCACCGTCTCTCTCCCTGTTACCTTTCGCCGCCGCGTTCCCTTCACCGCCGACCAAGCAACCGCCACCGACCCAACCCCCTCCTCTTCCTTGGTCGATTTCAGCCTACAGCCCTCGAATCAGAGCTCTACAGCTCCGGTTCCACCCGAAACGAGTTTTCAAGTTTTTTGTCGATTTCCCGGATTTCCAATCATTTTCTCGAGTCATGTCTTCACGGTTAGTTGTTCAACCCTTGATTTTTAATCTTTTGGCGTATTGACTTTCGGTTTTCGGCATGGTTGATTTTTGTTGACTTCTTGGTTTTCCTCGACTTGCATGTTTGTTGTTTCGGTGTAATCTGGCTCAACTTTTGGAATCCTTTTGATCTATATTGGCCTCGTGAATGATTTTCTGTGATATTATGCTGATGAATTGTCTTGGGCTTTGCGTTTGTCAAACTGCGTCATTTCTCATACTTGGTGATTGACTGTCGTTTTTCCCCTTGCATGCTGGCCGTTTCCTTTCTACCATGCTTTGCCATTGTGATTTCTCGGCTTATCCGCCTAGCCCCACTTGTTCGCTTCGTTCTTCCCAGAACCGTGGTTTCAAACTAAGTGTGGGGTAGGATTCTTGTCATCTAATTCTGGTCTGCCCTGAGTTATGTATTACAGGAATCCGAAGCGTTTCAAGACCACCAGTGCTGATAGAGAGCAGCGGTCCAAGGCTCGACAGAACAAGGCTCACTCCTCCCATCCACCCGCAGCATCTGCACCACCACCGGTGGTTGTGCACTTAGTCCCGCATACTGTACCAGCACCCGTGATTCCTATCACTTGTGCTCCTACACCCGCCAATGGGGCCCTGCATCCATTTATCGCTGCCCTTGAACCACACTAATTGGAGGCATATCAGAAGATCAAGGACATCCCTCCGGCCAAGTTGGCAGTTCTCTCCTTAGACAGTCTCAAGGACCACAATCTGGCTTGGCGCTCCACCGTCGACCACGTCCTTAACCAAGCCGGCTTGCGATCCCTGACCACTCTTGGTTCCCCCTACCCTCTGGTCGCCCTTCAGGAGTTCTGGATTTCATTTGAGCGCCTCACAACAAGACCCAGCATCAGCCAAAAATTTGTTTCATTCCGCCTCGGTGGTGTTCGATATGAGAAGACCATCCATGAGTTTGCCCTCCTACTAGACTCGCATACCATCGTCCAGGGCGCCGACATTGGGTTCTCATATGTCTACTCGATCACTCATGAACCTTACCCAGAAATATGGAAGTACATCTCTGGCCAAACCGAGGTCAAGCCTATCGTCAACCCCACTGTAGGTGACATTGCTCACCCAATTTTTAAATTCCTACATTATGTTTGGATGCAATCTCTGTGTTATTGCAGCAAGGCGAGCCGTCACCATGTTTCCTTGGAGGAGCTGGTGCTGTTCCGTGCTATCGAGGAGGAGGCACGCCTCCACCCCGGATGGTGGCTTGAAAAATTCTTCCACAAACGCACTACCACCAAGAAACTTCCTTCTGAACTTCCTGGCGGAACTTTCATTTCCTGTATGATCGACAACCTCCAAATCGATGACAAATGGGGCCCTGATATTCCTCACGTCCCGATTGATCATTTCGGCGCTGAGCTCGCCGTCGCACTAGGCCTCGACCTCGCGTGCATTCTCGATGAATACAATCTGCTACCCCGCCGCCCGAAGAGGGCGCCCCCACAACCTATTGCGACTCCTGTGCCTCACGCTCCTCTCCTAGAGTTGCCACCTCCACCGCAACCACGGATGCCCGTTGAGATTAACGAGACGCTGGCGCGTACTGAGCAATGGCATCTCGACTACTCTGTTGGTTCACTTCCATGGCAGCAGGACCGAGTGGCGCATGAGGAAACACAGAATGCCCGATGGGCCGTTCTGCAACAATTCATGACTGACCAGACAACGAGGCACAGAGCTGAGCTCGCATGGCGACAACAGATTGAGCAGCGACTTGGCGTTTCACCTTCCACGACTCCGCCTCCACCCCCACCTACGGAACAGTGATCAGGTTGTTTATAATCTTTCCCTTTATTTTTCTTTCTTCTTTTCGGATTTCGATCCAACTTTTTTTTATGTGTGGTTCCGGGACACTTGTCCCGATTTCCTTTTGATCTTTTGGTTGTTTTTGTTTTTGTAGGTATCTTTTGGTAGCTACTCTACTCCGCTCCGCGTCACGCTCTTCGAATCCATCCACTACACTTCCCCTTTTCCAGGTTCCTCGTTCCTCTCAATCTCTTTTCAGTCCTGTGAGGACACAGAACACTCTAAGTGTGGGGTAGGATGTTAGAGAACCATGCATGATCTTGATTGCCCTTTCTTTGTGTTTCGTGGTGCCTTGTCCGATTCCTCTAGCATTAGAATTGCTCGGTTCTTGATCTTTGATGTTAAGTTGTTGTTCAGTCTATCATAATGATGCTTAGACTGCTTAACCTAGAACCTGAGAACCAACTTGTATACTTTGATGTTGAATTGTCTGGTCAGAACAGATTTTCATAATCACACTTGTAGTTTGTCACTTTGATTGCATGAAAATGACCGAATCCGACTAGCAAACCAAATGTGAGCTTTTGATCCATTGCACGTAACTTGCAATTTCAATTCTTTTGAGTGGTTTTCTGTTTGTTTGAATAAGTTAGAATTTGCATGAGACCTATTCGAGACCACACGATGACACGAGTTCTAGAATGATAGGGGCACCTAGATTCAGCTACTAAGCCAAATCGCCTGCCCAATATTGAATCCATTAGGTTTAAACCCTTGAGCTTGGCCTGTTCTTTCGGTTCGATATACATTACAGCCAATCCCCATTCTTTCATACCCCATTGATCCCTTGTGGTTGTAATTCTAGATTGACCTACCGGAAGTCGGTTTGTGGTAACCAGCCTATAGACATTAAAAGGTGGTCTTAGCTATTATGTCCAGGCATGTAAACCCCTCTAGCAACTAAAAGAAAGAATCAGCACAAAAGAAAAAAATAGAAAAGGAGAAAAAAGCGAAATTCAAAAAATATACAGAGAAAAAGAGTTAAGAAAAATTCAAAAGTTTCAAGTTTTTTTAGTTCAATAACGTTCTTCTCCCTACATATGGAAGAACGAAGTCAAAAGAAAAAAATCAGAAAAAAATCAGAAAAATGTATGTACAGAAAATAAAGTGCTAGGTTGCTTGAGGGTATCATAGGACGAGTGTACACTATTCCACCCATGTCTGGTTAGAAGGTAGGAAGCCATAGGCTAGATTCAAGGGAAGTTAGTCGAAAGCTACACCGCACAAAGCCATCATCATACATCCCCTTCATCCATCTCATTTTTAAACCCTTGTAGTGTAGAATTCGTTACAGTCCTAGCAGGGAAGTCCTTCTTGACTAGTTCCTCGTGTTGTCACAGTGGTGGAGATGTGGTCGAATTGCAAACTCATGACAGAATTCAGTAACAGAAAATGATTGAGAGCAGAAACATGTCCTTAAACACAGAGAGTGAGAGTTTTTTTTACTAAATATTTCCTGTGTGAGGAGTCTGGTCGGTCAGGTCAAATTCGTGCATAATTGGTTGCTACTTCTTGTCGTGTGCAGTTTTAGTGAGACCAGGTTGTTTAGCTTATCAGTATGCATGTTAGGTTTCTTGTTCTAGGTAGTATCTACCTAATAATTCATTGTGAATGCTTAAACTTCAATTTAACCGATCTTGTCATTTGTGAACGTGAGCGTGTTCTATTCAGTTGCTTGAGGACAAGCAAAAGCTTAAGTGTGGGGTATTTTGATGACACTCGATTTGACGTGATTATCAGCCTGATGTAAGCGACATTTCCTTGCTTAAGACATGGTTTCTAGGGTAGAATAGCGAATATTCACTCAACTGCTCTATCTCGTGCCATGTTAGCACAGAATAGTGAATATTAACTCAACTTACTTTGGCCCGTTTCGGGTCTATTTGATGGTTTTCTAGTGTTTTCATGTTAGCACAGGTTATTGCCGTCAAATATAGTAGCCAAGGACGTGTCTAAGGCATTGGAATCTCAAGGAACCGCACCAGAATCAACCAAGGAGTCAATTAAAGTCAACACATCCCCTGCCCGAATTACACAATAGTTTTCGGCAAAAACATCTTGAGTTTTCACCGAAAACTCAAGAAGAGATCAGCAGACCTTTACAAGAAGGAGTTTTTGGCAAAAACTCCAAAGTTCTCGCCGCGAACTCCAAGCAATTTCGAACAGAGGAAATAGACGGAGCAAGCCAAGTGAAAACTCCCTAAATTTTTGGCGAATAGTCAAGCGGATTCCAAGCCATCCGCGGACAAGTATAAAAGGAAAACCGCCGGCTGAAAAAAGGGAATGATAACATACACTTTGGACGAAAAATTCCAAGACTTAGACTAGAGAGAGAAACAGTGAAAAGAGTTCGAGGAGCCAGGAAAGGATCGTGACGCCATCCTTTCATCTTAGAGAACCAGCGCTAGGAGTTGAAGATCCAGCAAATTGAAGCTTCAAGGATTCGTCGAAATTAGGTTTTACAGTTCTTCACTGTCTTTCCTACCTGAGATGTATTCTTTGTTCGTCTTTGATTCTCATGCATTAAATATGAGTAGTTGATGACACTTGATTTGACGTGATTATCAGCCTCATTTAAGCGACATTTCCTTGCTTAAGACATGGTTTTTAGGGTAGAATAGCAAATATTCAACCAATTGCTCTATCTCGTGCCATTTGTCTTACTTTGGCCCGTTTCGGGTCTATTTGATGGTTTTCTAGTGTTTCGTGCAAGCACAGGTTTTTGTCGTCAGATAAAGTAGCCAAGGACGTGTCTAAGGCATTGAAACCTCGAGGAATCGCACAGGAATCGATCCAAGGAGTCAATCAAACTGAACCAAATCCTGCTCCCATTTACAAAGAAATTTTCCGCGAAATCCCTTGGAATTTTCGGCGAAAATTCATGAAGAAATCGGCAGTGCATCCAAGAAGAAGTTTTCGGCGAAAACATCAAGTTTTTGCTGAGAACCCCGACGTCCGAAAATCACAAGAGAATTCAGCCGGCGATCAGTCAATTTACAAAGAGATTTTCGCCGAAAATCCCTTCATATTTTCGGCGAAAATGTCAGGCAAAATCGGCAGTATTAGGGTTAAGTATAAATACTTAACCGGCGGCCCTAAATAGAGATATACCTCATAATTTCTTTTTTTTATGAATTAGGGTTTCATATAATCAAAAAAACCAATTAAGGTCTATACAAGAGATAGCACTCTACTAACAACTCTCTATAAGCTATACAGAAAGGAACTAACAAACTACTATAAACTACTCAAAATTGCATCTTTCTCTCTATGGGAACTAGCAAATAATCTCAAATCCTCCAATATACTAGTGTTATAGCTCTCAAGACTTCTACTATTATTACCAAAGATCCGAGCGCACCTCTCTCTCCAAATGCTATTAATCACCATTATGAACTTCAACTTTCTGACCTTCATAATGATTGAATCACAACACCAATCAGCAGCTATCCGCATCACCTCACTCCATTGATAGCTCATAAAGCAACCCCCAAGAAACTCTTCCACTAATTTCTGAGTTTCTTTGCACTCAAAGAATAGGTGAGAACGAGTTTCTTCTTCATCCCCACAGAACACACATCTATCATCAATACTTTGATTCCATATTTTCACCTTTTCCTTCGTATTGCACCTATCAGCCACAATCAACCAACCGATGAAGTTCCATCTAGGCACAGTATAGCCGGTCCAAACCAGGTTAAACCAACTCACAACCGGCCTTCTTTCCCTGATTAAACTCCACACATTTTTAGGTTTGAACCTAGTCACCAGTTTACCATTCAAAAATTTCTTACCAGTAGGAGCTGTAGTCATAAACTGCTGCATTACACTTCTACATTTCAGCAATCTCTTCCAATTCCATGAACCATAGTCAGACTTAACCTCCCAAATACTGAACCCTTTCAATCTATACTTCTCAGTCCAAGCTACCCATATTGACCCACTTTTAGCAAACACACTCCAAATGTGCCTTGCAGCATTAGCTAGATTCCAGACAGTAATCTTTTTCAAGCCAAGACCACCCTCAGCTTTTAGGAAGGCTAGATTCCAGACAGTAAGCTTTTTCAAGCCAAGACCACCCTCAGCTTTTAGGAAGGCTAACTTATCCCAAGAGACTTTTGCTCTGCCACCTTCCAGCTTACCCCACAGAAACAAGTTGCAAAGTCTTTCCACCTCTTTCATCATGTACTTAGGGAGAATAAAGATAGATAACCAGTACTGGAGCATTCCATTAATAACTGATTCAATAAGCTGAAGCTTACCAGCATAGGAGAGGAACTTGACTGTCCAGGTTTTGATGCGCTTAGTGATTCTGTCAATGAGAATCCTGCACTCAGGTCTTTTAAGCTTTCCAGAGGTTAGAGGGATACCAAGGTATTTTAGAGGAAGGTTACCTGATTGGCATCCACTTAACAAAGTTAATTCATCCTTTGTTTCGTCCACCACACCAGCCATGTAAATCTCACTTTTTCTGGGTTGTACTTAAGGCAGGAAATTCTGTAAAACCAGTCCAGAATGCCCACCACTCCTTTTATTGACTCAGGTTTTGCCTTTGTGAAGATCATAAGATCGTCAGCAAAACAGAGATGAGTCAAAACTCCTTTTGTTTGAGGGTGCCATTCAAATTCACCCCTTGAAGCTCCTCTATCCAACATACAGCTCAATGACTCCATAGCAATCACAAACAGAGATGGTGAAATCGGATCACCCTGTCTAAGACCAGCTTGAGCCTTAAAATAACCACACAGACTACCATTCAAATTCATTGAAAGCTTAGTAGATCTGAGACAGACTTCAATCCATTCCACATAGACAGGGGAAACTTCATAGCTAGCAGCAACTTCAACAGATAATTCCAGCTCACACTATCAAAAGCCTTCATAAGGTCTATTTTCATAGTAGCTCTAGGAGATATATCATTTTTCCCATAAGGTCTAAGTAACTCATGAACCAACATAATATTATCCCCTATCAGCCTACCTTTGATAAAAGCCGATTGTGCAACATTTATCAAATAAGGAAGGACTTCACTCATACGGTTAGCCAAAATCTTGGAAATCAGCTTATAAACTACATTACAGCAGGATATAGGTCTGAAATCTTTAACTTCACTAGCATTCTTCTTTTTTGGAATAAGAGCCAAAGTCATTGAATTAACAAAGCTTGGGAGCTTACCAGAATTGAAGAAGTGCAGCACAGCAGAAGTCACATCTTTGTGTCCCAATATTCTTTAAAAAAAGAAACTGGGAACCCGTCTGGCCCAGGAGCCTTATCATTAGGCATCTTCTTCAGGACCTCAGCAACTTCGCTAGGACTAACTGGCCTGATAATAGAGTCCTGCTGATCAACATCAAGCTTACGGACAATTAACTCATCTAGGTCAACATCCTGTGTGACCTTTTCCACCCCAAGTAACCTCTTATAAAAATCAACCACAGAGCTTTCCATCTGTGCAGGATCATCAGTCATTACCCCCTGCTCATTTTTCAATTGCCAAATTGTGTTTCTCAGATTTCTCTCCCTTATATGATGAAAGAAAAACCTTGTATTGCTATCCCCCTCAGCAATCCAAATAGCTCTTGATTTCTGCCTCAATATCATTTCCTCATCTTTAAGAAGCTGAGCCAATTCATCCCTACTTACTTTAGCATTTTCAATATTTCTAGGGATGGGATCATCAAACATCAATCTCTGATTGTAAGCAACCTCCTCTTTCTTACTAATTACCCTAGATTGAATATCTGAGTAAAAAAAGCATTCAGGGATTTCAACTTCACTTTCAAATCTCTAAGTCTGCCATAGAGCCGGTAATAAGGAGTATCAGTACTATTCTTTGTCCACACCTCCTTCAGGATATCCCCAAACTTCTCATGTTTGGCCCAGCAATTGAAGTATTTAAATGGCTTTGGCTTAGAAATCAAGGCAGAATTTATGTCAACCAGCAAGGCACAATGGTCAGAGACCTCACATGGAATGACATTAACCTTACTTCCAGGGAAAAAGGAATGCCAGTCCTGGTTTATAAGAACTCTGTCCAACTTTCTAGAAATAGGGTCTGCAATCCTATTGTTAACCCAAGTAAATTTAGGGCCTGAAGAAACATGTTCAATCAACTCACAGTCCTCAACAAAGCAATTAAAATCGTCCACACTAGAAAAACAGGATAACCTGTTGGAAGCTTCTCCAGACGACAGAATGGCATTAAAGTCTCCTCCAATCATCCATGGCTGACCAGTGCAAGCAAAAGCTTTAACTTCAGCATATAACTCCCTTCTACCTAATAACTGAGTAGAAGCATACACCACCGTGCAGAAAAACTGGAAGGAAGATCCACCTTGAAGTGAATGAACTGGCTTCCTTTTTTCTCAATCACAATCGGGACATCTGGTTTCCAAACGAGCCAAATTTTCCCCAACTCACATTCATAACTCATCTCCCTTTCCCAGCCTGGAAATTTAGAAAGGAAAAGCTTATCAGCTTTATCCTTCTTTATTCGAGGCTCCAAAATAGCAAAAATAGCAATACTATTCTTATTAATATAAGTACTTAATGCATCAAACTTAGAGGGGTCATTAAACCCTCTAATATTCCATATCCGAATCTTCATCTCTTTCTGCGGTTCTGCTGCTGCCTTCTGAGCACACAGCCCTTAACAGGTGATACAAATACCTTCTTAGTGGCCATAAAGCTACCAAGCGAAGCCCCCAACTGGTTACCAACCCCATCATTACCATTAGAGCCCAGCAAGCTAACCTCCACTTGAGAAGTTTCAGCCGCTTGCTGTTGTTTAGGTTCACCATTCACTTCCGGAGAAGTCTCTGATGAATTGCCTAAACCTCCTCCAGCAACCTGACTGACCTGATCACCAGGTGGAGCCTCCTCCCCAAGAAAGGATTCAGCACCATTGCCTGGAGCAACCAGGCCTTCAAGAGTAGTAATGAGAAGCTGGGATGATGATGCAGTTGAACCTTTACCAACCTTACCCTACCTCTTACAAGAAGACTTAGGGCTCAGGGATGCTACCTCCACTACAGGAGTTTCAGTAGCAGTTCCCTGTTGAGAGGGTTCACCCTCCATTCCCTCGGGAATCTTGGGCAAATTGCCCTCTCCCCCTCCAGCAGGGTGACAATTAGGGGAACCAGGTGTCACCTCCACTTCAATAGAAGCTTTAGATCCATTGCCTGAGCTACCCTAACCTCACCTGAGACTTTCTGCTGGGATTTAGCCTCCCACCTTCTTCTAGGCTTATTGTCGTATTTCCTAGCAGGCATGATCCTCGCCGTTACTTCAGCAAATTCGTCATTTCCAATATCAACAAACAGCACAGGTCTATCAATTTCACCCTCTCCTCTTAGGACACAGACCGAAACCTTCAAACCATCCCTCACAAACTTACTCAGAGGTTTACCGTACTGTGTGGCTAACCAACTAATACCTTCTAGGTAAATCAGCTCCGACGGAACGTTCTTCATCTCAAGCCATACAGGCTTCTTATCAGCAGTCAAATCAATTGGCTCTAAATCAATTGGGCCCTATGTATATGCCAGGAACGACTCAGCACCCACTCCCCAAGAGCTTCCGAAGCAAACTCAAATAAGAAAAAACCATCCGAAATCAATGAAACAGTGACCTCACCTTCGTAACCCCATAGCCAATTAGCCATCGATCTAATTACCTGAATAGAAGGAGCAGAACCAGAGAACTGGCCAACTAGAGCGCCTTTCATCCTATCCCGACCCACATCAAACACATCTTTAGGAATTCTTAGAACACCCTCAACAACAGCTTCCTTCGATTCCTCAACAAAGCGCAAATCACTCTCCGATTGAGCAACAATCGACGCCCATGAACACTTTGGATCCTCAGAAGTAGCCTTAGAAGAATCCCCAGCCTCCATGGAAGCTTCGAACCCGATCGTGCCGACGGTGCAACACCGAGAAACCTCAAAACATGAAAACCCAATACAGAGAAAATCACGTGCTCACGCGCCAGGCCTCAAAATTATGTCTAGTCCAAATTTCATGTTACCTCATAATTTCAAATAATACCAAATACTTCAGAATTCTCTCAAGTTCTGGAGCAGAGTTAGAGTTCGAAGAGCCAGGAAGAGATCGTAACGCCATCCCTTCCATCTCGAAGACTCGGAGCTAGGATTACAGATTACCGAAGATCAAAGTTCTGCCAGAGTCATCAGAATTAGGTTTTTCAGATTCTTTTCTGTTCTTCCTCTGGATGATGAACTCTTTCTTTATCTTTGATTCTTATGTTATGAACATGAGTAGCTGAACTCGTAGAGCTTAGATTAGATGAACCCTAAGTGACCCAGGGCTTTATAGCGGTCACGGATCGGCGGTAATTAGATTCAAAGTTCAATCAGTTTCTCTTTGCATGGTTGTTTTGTTCTTGATTGTTTATGTTTCTTTTCTGGTTGATCGCCTAGATTAGGTTTTTGGAAGCTAGACGTAGTCAGTAGACGTAGTCGTTAGACAGTTCCCTGCTTTGGCGCTTAAACTTGTCTTCCTTGATCACCTAGTTTAGATTCTTGTTAAGCTGAGGATAGAAGCGAACGCTCGCCTCTCTTTAAAACATCAATTCAACTAGTTAACCTAATCATTGGAGTGTGCCTTTCGTAGGAACCAGTTAGGGTTAATCCACTGTAAGAGTAACTCATAAATCGTTAGTAATTCTACCAGTTAGTTAAGTCGTTGCGAGAGGCGACCGTACCCGGGAGGCTAATTAATCTTGGTAGCTAGATCGGATAGAGCGAACGTTCGCCAGTCTTAAACCTAAGGGTCAGGAGTTATGGTGGTGTATAGAAATTGATTGAATGAGAATTGAAAATCGCTGGTCTTGTGATTGTTGTTGCTTTGGTGATCTAAGGGGGATTCGAAATCTATGTTTGTCTGTCGTCTGTTGAAACCAACCAATCATTCTGTCTTTTAATTTCATTTTAATTTTCCTGCATCTTAGTCTAGAAGTCGTGGAACTCACACCACGCACAACGTGTTTTAACTTGAATAAATTGCCAGCATATTTGAGCAGACGATTAAAAGAAACCCTGTGGAATACGATCTATCTTACTTCTAGCTTGGTAGTATTTGATCACTGTTCTGCAGCTCATCAAATTGGCGCCGTTGCCGGGGACTCTTCTATATTGTTTGAAAGAAGAGTTGGCATTTTATTCTTCTACTTTTCCATCTTTCATTTCCCATTACACTTTGATTTTACACCGGTTGTGCTTGTTTTTCTCCCTTGCAGATCATAGCAGGTACAGAATCGAATCATTCTCGTTCCATCTTCCCTACCGCAATGTCCGCTCCAAAGAGTCTTGCGGACTACAGTAAGCCGAACGCATCTAACATTCAGTCTCCCATCACCGTGCCTTCTAATGACGACGATCCCGACTATGAGATCAAGATCCCCTTTCTGGGACTAATCTCTAGGGACGTGCAATTTGAGGGAAAGCGATATGATAATCCGTGCACACATCTATCTGACTTTTTGGCTGTCTGTGAAACTTTCAAGTCTAAGAACGTCAACAAGAACGCTCTATGCCTTCGAGCCTTCCCATTCTCACTCCGAGGCGCCGCAAAGAGATGGCTCACTAGCAAGCCACCCGGACACTACACCAACTGGGATGATCTTGCTCAGGAATTCATAGAGGAATACTTCCCTCCTTCCAGAACAACTGCTTACAGGAAAAACATCTCAAGGTTCAGACAGAGAGAAGGAGTAAGTTTACATGATGCTTGGAACGAATTCCAGGGACTCCTCTATGATTTCCCTCATCATGGCTTCACTCAGATGCAACTAGCCGAGATCTTTGCTTGGGGTATGAACGAAGAATCATCTGAATGGATTAACTCCTTAGCTGATGGAGACTACACCGCACTCACACCAGAAGCTGCTCTTCTTCACTTTGCAAACTGCGCATCTAAATCTAGAAGCTGGGACAAACAGTTTGGACCAGCTAAGAGCCAACCAAGCCATGAAGATCAGATCAAGAACGAAGTGCAGAAAGAAATGAAGAAGATTTTCAGTACGCAAATAACTGGTCTATAGGGGAAGTGAATTTTATTGATCAAGATCCCCCTGGATTCACTAGAGGACAGCAACCTCAGAGTTATACGTTCGAGAATACTTGGGAAATTGAGATAGACAAGAAGCTCGACCTGATCTTGGCAAGACTCGATGACCACGAGGAGAGATTCAAGCTTCAAGCCCTCTTAAATCAGGATCATGAAGCTCGAGATCAACGAGTGGAGAGCATGTTGAATAACATGTTTAGCCTGCTAACTAATAGCCCCCTCCTTAATCAATCATCGGTTCAAGACGACTCTACCATTAGGAAGGAGCACGTCAAGGCTATCTCCACAAGAAGCGGCAAGCAATTAGCTAGTCCTGCAGCTCCTGATCCGGCCATAATTTCTAATGCTATAGCTATTGACAAGCCAGAGATCGAGGAGGAGGATAAAGAAGAAGAGGAGGAGGTAACTGCCCCGCCTCCCCTAACAAAGACATCAGCTGCGACACCTCTCCCTCCATATCAGCCTCGGATTCTGTTTCCTAAGGCGGCGCAATGAAAGGAGAAAGATCATGATACCCGGTACAGAAAGTGGTATGGGTACTTGAAGAACACAGATGTCAAGATACCAGTTACTGATGCTATCCAGATGATACCGGAGGCTAGAAAAGTCACGAAAGATCTTGCGAAGAACAAGAAGAAGGGAGAGTTTTCTTCCGTCTCCCACGAGGAAGAATGCTCCGCGATCCACAGCCAGACGACCGCCATACCTCCCCCAAATAAGTGTTGCGATCCTGGTGCTTTTACGTTGCCTTGCACTATTAAAAATGTGAAAATTGATCGTAGTTTAATTGATCTAGGTTCTTCCATTAATGTCATGCCTACCTGCTTGTATGAGAAATTGAACCTAGGAGAATTGAAACCGATTAGCATGCGTTTAGTGTTTGCCGAAAGATCTGTGAAATTACCTAGGGGATTGATAGAAGACGTGGTTGTCAATTGTGGTCCTTTTACTATTCTAGCTGATTTTGTTGTTATGGATACTCGAGGGGAAGATGTCACTCTTCTCCTTGGCCGACCATTTATGGCGACAGCCGACATTACCATTAATGTACTGAATGGCTCGTTGACATTAAGGGTCGGCAAGGATACCATGACATTCCGTCTCAAGGTTGGTATGCAAGTCCCTATCAGAGAAGAGGCACATTGCTTATCTGTTGAAGCTGTGGAGTTGGCTTCGGTCAACTCTGTTACTAATGAAAAATCTAGAGTTTCTGCAGAAATCTTCATGCCAGGTGTAGGACAGGTCCCTACTCTGAAGAATGAGCTGTCGGCACAGAAGCCGAGAAAGAAGGAAGAGCCAAAGACATCCCCTACTGAATCGCCAAAAGTTAAGGATCCTGGCGAGATAAAGAAGGAGAATAAAGAGAAGGATGCTTCTTTGAAAGAACTGTTCAGGCCTTGTAAAAATTCTGGTCATCTTGCCGAAGAACGAACCAAGTTAATTCATGCAAACGGGAAGAAGTTCACACTTGCCGGAGGGTATGTCATGAACTCCGACTCAGGCCTAAGAGAAATCCTGAGTTGGGATGTCTCTTGATCGCCGACCAGGTATCGTCCGGCTCAAGGACGTTAAAAGAGAGCGCTTCATGGGAGGCAACCCACGGCTGGAGTCCATTTTTGAATTATTGAGTCAGTCTTTTTCGTCGTTCGAGTCGATTTTGGGGAGCCAAAATGTTAGTTTTCTTTTATTTTCGTCTGTTTTAATTTTCTGTGTCAGGCCAAATTTTCGCCGAAAACTCCTCAAATTTTTCTGCGAAAACTTTAGTTTGTTCGAGTCTGTTTTCCCATGGGATTTCAAAGTTGTTTCGCCAAAAAACTTCCAAAGTTTTCGGTGAAATGTTTAGTCTGTTTGAGTCTGTTTCTGTTTTTGAAATTTTCGCCGAAAACTTCTAAAGTTTTTGGTGAAAATGTTTAGTTAAGTCGTCTGTCTTTGTTTTCAAAGTAGTTTTCGCCGAAAACTTCACCAGTTTTCGGCGAAAACCTTAGTTGGGTCAGAAAATTTTCGAAAACCTTTTCTTAAAAATAAAAAAAAGAGTCAAAATATTTTCAAAATTCCCCTAACCGTCTTTGTTCGACTTTTATTCTGTGTGGATCCAGGACACTTGTCCCGGTATCCTTTTGATCTTTTTGTTGTTTTTGTTTTGTAGGAACTCGAGTAGCTACTCCGCTCCGCTCCACGCTATCCGTGCTCATCCCTTACACCAACCATCTCGGTCCAGGTTCTTCTACTTCACTCTGAACTCTAGTTTTAGTCCTGTGAGGACACAGTCCGATTTAAGTGTGGGGTAGGATGCTAGAGAACCTTGCATGAACTTGATTGCCCTTGATTGTGTTTTTTTTTGTGGGCGTCGTGATTCCTTTCCAGTCTCTCTAGCATTAGAATGGCTCAGTTCTTGATTTTTGACGTTAAGTTGTAGTTCAAACTTTCATAATGATGCTTAGACTGCTTAACCTAGAACTTGAGAACCAACGTTTATACTTTGATGCTAAATTGTCTGGTCAGAACAGATTTTTAAAATCACACTTGTAGTTTGTAGCCTTAATTGCATGAAAATGACCGAATCCGACTAGCAAACTAAATGTGAGCTTTTGATCCATTGCACGTAACTTGCAACTTCAATTTCTTTTGAGTGATTTTCTGTTTGCTTGAATGAATTTCCATGAGACCTACTCCAGACCACATGATGACACGAGTTCTAGAATGATAGGGGCACCTAGATTCAGCTACTAAGCCATATAGCCTACCAAACAATAATCCATTAGGTTTAAACCCTTGAGCTTGGCCTATTCTTTCGGTTCGATATACATTACATCCATTTCCCATTCTTTCACTCCCCGTTGATCCCCTGTGATTGTAGTTCTAGATTGACCTACCGGAAGTCAGTTTGTGGTAACCTGCCTATAGCCATTAAACAGGTGGTCTTAGCTATTATGTCCGAAAGTGTAAACCCCTCTAGCAACTAAAAGAAATAATCGGCACAAAGAAAAAAAAACAAAGAGAGAAGAAGAAAAACAAAAGAAAATGTTGAAAAGAAAAGAAGAAAGAAAAATCATAAAACTTTCAAGTTTAGTCAATAACGTTCTTCTCCTTACATATAGAAGAACGAAGTCAGAAGAAAAGTTAGACAGAAAAAATGTGTGTGTAAAAAGAAAATAAGTGCTAGGTTGCTTGAGGGTATCATAGGACGAGCATTCACTATTCCACCCGTGTCTGGTTAGACGGTAGGAAGCCATAGGCTAGATTTGAGGGAAGATTAGTCAAAAGCTACACCGCACCAAAGCCATCATCATACATTCCCATCATCCATCTCATCATAAACCCTTGTAGTGTAGAATTTGTTACAGTCCTAGCAGGGAAGTCCTTCTTGACTAGATACTCATGTTGTCACAGTGGTGGAGATGTGGTTGAATTGCAAACTTATGACAGAATTCAGTAACAGAAAATGATTGAGAGCATAAACACGTCCTTCAACACAGAGAGTGAGAGTTTCCCCCATTTACTATATATTTCCTATGTGAGGAGTCTGGTCGGTTAGGTCAAATTCGTGCATAATTGGTTGCCACTACTTGTCGTGTGCAGTTTATTAGTGAGACCAGGTTGTTTGGCTGATCAGTATGCATGTTAGGTAGGAATTATCTGTCTAATAATTCATTGTGTCTGATTGAACTCCAATTTAATAAATCTTATCATTTGTGAACATGAGCATTTCTATTCAGTTTGCTTGAGGACAAGCAAAAGCTTAAGTGTGGGGTATTTTGATGACACTCGATTTGACGTGATTATCAGCCTCATTTAAGCGACATTTCCTTGCTTAAGACATGGTTTTTAGGGTAGAATAGCAAATATTCAACCAATTGCTCTATCTCGTGCCATTTGTGTTACTTTAGCCCGTTTCGGGTCTATTTGATGGTTTTCTAGTGTTTCGTGTAAGCACAGGTTTTTGCCGTCAGATAAAGTAGCCAAGGACATGTCTAAGGCGTTGGAACCTCGAGGAATCGCACCGAAATCGATCCAAGGAGTCAAGCAAACCGAACCAAATCCTGCTCCCATTCACAAAGGAATTTTCGGTGAAATCCCTTGGAATTTTCGGCGAAAATTCATGAAGAAATCGGCAGTGCATCCAAGAAGAAGTTTTCGGTGAAAACATCAAGTTTTCGGCGAGAACCCCAACGTCTGAAAATCACAGGAGAATTCAGCCGGCGATCAGTTAATTTACAAAGAGATTTTCACCGAAAATCCCTTCATATTTTCAGCGAAAATGTCAGGCAAAATTGGTAGTATTAGGGTTAAATATAAATACTTAACCGGTGGCCCTAAATAGAGATATACCTCATAATTTCAAATAATACCAAATACTTCAGAATTCTCTCAAGTTTTGGAGCAGAGTTAGAGTTCGAAGAGCCAGGAAGAGATCGTAACGCCATCCCTTCCATCTTGAAGACTCGAAACTAGGATTGCAGATTACCGAAGATCAAAGTTCTGCCAGAGTCGTTAGAATTAGGTTTTCAGATTCTTTTCTGTTCTTCCTCTAGATGAAGAACTCTTTCTTTATCTTTCATTCTTTTGTTATGACCATGAGTAGCTGAACTCGTAGAGCTTAGATTAGATGAACCCTAAGTGACCCAGGGCTTTAAAGCGGTCACGGATCAACGGTAATTAGATGCAAAGTTCAATCAGTTTCTCTTTGCATGGTTGTTTTGTTCTTGATTGTTTATGTTTCTTTTCTGGTTGATCGCCTAGATTAGGTTTCTGCAAGCTAGGGTTAGCCGCCAGACGTAGTCACTAGACGTAGTCGTTAGACAGTTCCTTGCTTTGGCGCTTAAACTTGTCTTCCTTAATCACCTAGTTTAGATTCTTGTTAAGCTGAGGATAGAAGCGAATGCTCGCCTCTCTTTAAAACATCAATTCAACCAGTTAACCTAATCATTGCAGTGTGCCTTTCGTAGGAACCAGTTAGGGTTAACCCACTGCAAGAGTAACTCATAAATCGTTAGTAATTCCACCAGTTAGTTAAGTCGTTGCGAGAGGCGACCATACTCGGGCGACTAATTAATCTTGGTAGCTAGATCGGATAGAGCGAACGTTTGCCAGTCTTAAACCTAAGGGTCAGGAGTTATGGTGGTGTATAGAAATTGATTGAATGAGAATTGAAAACCGCTGGTCTTGTGATTGCTGTTGCTTTGGTGATCTAAGGGGGATTCAAAATCTAAGCTTGTCTGTCGTCTGTTTAAACCAACCAATCATTCTATCTTTTAATTTCATTTTAATTTTCCTGCATCTTAGTCTAGAAGTCATCAAACTCACACCACGCACAACGTGTTTTAACTTGAATAAATTGCCAGCATATTTGAGTAGACGATTAGAAGAAACCCTGTGGAATACAATCTATCTTGCTTCTAGCTTGGTAGTATTTGATCACTGTTCTGCAGCTCATCAGTAGCTAAACTCATAGAGCTTAGATTAGATGAACCCTAAGTGACCCAGGGCTTTAAAACGGTCACGGATCGACGGTGATTAGATTCGAAATTCATTCAGTTTATCCTTCATGTTTGATTTGTTCTATGTTCTCTGTGTTTCTTGTCTGGTTTGGCCACCTAGATTAGATTCTTGTTAAGTTGAGGATACTTGGGAATGTTTGCTTCTCGTTAAAACACCAAATCAAGCAATTAACCTATTCATTGGAGTGTGCCTTTCGTAGGAACTAGTTAGGGTTAATCCACTACAAGAGTAATTCATAAATTGTTAGTAATTCCACTAGTTAGCTTAGTCGTCGCAAGAGGCGACTGTACCCGGGTGACTAATTAATTTTGGTAGCTAGATCGGATAGAGCGAACGTTTGCCAGTCTTAAACCCAAGGGTAAGGAGTTATGGTGGTGTCTGTGAACTGAATGAACTAGAATAAAAAATCGCTGGTCTGTTGACTGCCAATGCTCAAGTGATATAAGGGGGATTCAAAGTATAAGCTTGCCTGTCGTCTGTCTAAGTGAAACAACCAATCATTCTGCATTTAAATTTCATTTGAATTCACCTTGCATTTTAGTAAAGAAGTCGTGGAACTCACACCACGCACTACGTGTTAAACCTTGAGTAAAACTGTCAACATATTTGAGTAAGACAGTAGAAGAGGCCCGTGGAATACGATCTGTCCTGCTCTGCGCTTGACAGTTATTTGATTGACCGCATTACAACGTTCATCACCCACCAATCGTAGATTGACCGCGTTGGTGCAGCTCCCTCCATCGATCACCATGCTACAAACTTTCCCTTTGATCACGCACCTCATATGGAACAGGTTGTCACTCTGCTCCCATCCATCCTACACTGGTTTGGCACTCAAAATCCATCGTGACATGGCTGAGAAGCACATGGTGTGATCTGGCAGTGATCCAGCGTCGAGGTGCGGCCTTGAGGCTGCGTCGAGGTTGGTATCAGGGCCGGTGCTGGGGTTGGTGTCGCGGTTGGTGTCGGGGTTGGTGTCGGGGCCAGTGCCTGGGCTACTATGGGCCTTGGTTTCCACTACTCGGCTCGCTCTATTCCCTGATCGCTTTCCTGCTTCAGCTTCCTCCTCTGACTACAACTCCGGAAAGGGAACACTATTCATGATGGACAAGGCATCCAAGATGGTGTCTGTGTCCGTGGCGCACATCGCGGACAGGGTGTCCACGTCGTGAACACAGATCGCGTCGGCTCCATTCTTCTTGTCAGGTCCCTCTAGTGCTCTAGCACTCTCCTCTGTTGGCTCTCCAAGATTAGTAACTCCTTCTATGGCCTCCTTTGCTTTGGCTCCGGGGCTGGTCACGGTGGCCGTATCGGACAGGGTGTCCGTGTCGGTCATTGTGGTCGTGGTGGCTGCGCCAATCGGTGTGGCCGTTGCGGTAACGTTTTCTACTTTGGTCAAGGTGACCATGGCATCATCATACTCCGGGATTATTGTATGCATGTACATGGATGAAAATTCCTCCAAGCTTTTAAGCTCCACTTCTTCTCCTTCTTCTGATCCGGTGTCCACCTCTCCTTCGGCCACCACTTTTTCATCATCCGTGACCACCTCTCCTTCTATGAGCACTATGGATCTTTGGTTTGAACAATCTCTGGCCACGTGTCCTTTCCCTTGGCATTTGAAACACACGATTCCACTTTGTCGTGGGTTAGAAGTTTGAACAGTAGAAGTAGAGATAGGGTTTACTGATGACACTCGATTTTACGTGACTATCAACCTCATTTAAGCGACATTTCTTGGCTTAAGACATGGCTTTTAGGGTAGAATAGCGAATATTCACTCAACTGCTCTATCTCGTGCCATTTGTGTTACTTTGGCCCGTTTCGGGTCTATTTGATGGTTTTCTAGTGTTTTCATGTTAGCACAGGTTATTGCCGTCAAATATAGTAGCCAAGAACGTGTCTAAGGCGTTGGAATCTCAAGGAACCGCACCAGAATCAACCAAGGAGTTAATTAAAGTCAACACATCCCCTGCCCGAATTACACAGCAGTTTTCAGCGAAAACATCTTGAGTTTTCGCCGAAAACTCAAGAAGAGATCAGTAGACCTTTACAAGAAGGAGTTTTCGGGGAAAACTCCAAAGTTCTCGCCGCAAACTCCTAGCAATTTCAAACAGAGGAAACAGACGGAGCAAGCCAAGTTTCTAAAGGGAGTTTTTGCCGAAAACTTCCCAAATTTTCGGTGAAAAGTCCAGCGGATTCTAAGCCATCCGCGGACAAGTATAAAAGGAAAACCGCCGGCTGATAAGAGGGGATGATAACTTACACTTTGGAAGAAAAATTCCAAGACTTCGACTAGAGAGAGAAACAGTGAAAAGAGTTCGAGGAGCCAGGAAAGGATTGTGACGCTATCCTTTCATTCTAGAGAACCAGCGCTAGGAGTTGAAGATCCAGCAGATTGAAGCTTCAAGGATTCGTCGAAATTAGGTTTTACAGTTCTTCTCTGTCTTTCCTACCTGAGATGTATTCTTTGTTCGTCTTCGATTCTCATGCATTGAATATGAGTAGCTAAACTCGTAGAGCTTAGATTAGATGAACCCTAAGTGACCCAGGCCTTTAAAGCGGTAACGGATCGGCGGTGATTAGATTCGAAATTCATTCAGTTTATCCTTCATGTTTGATTTGTTCTTTGTTCTCTGTGTTTCTTGTCTGGTTTGGCCACCTAGATTAGATTCTTGTTAAGTTGAGGATAGTAGTGAATGTTCGCCTTGCGTTTTAAACACCAAATCAAGCAATTAACCTATTCATTGGAGTGTGCCTTTTGTAGGAACTAGTTAGGGTTAATCCACTACAAGAGTAATTCATAAATCGTTAGTAATTCTACCAGTTAGCTTAGTCGTCGCAAGAGGCGACCGTACCTGGGTGACTAATTAATCTTGGTAGCTAGGTCGGATAGAGCGAATGTTTTCCAGTCTTAAACCTAAGGGTAAGGAGTTCTGGTGGTGTCTGTGAACTGAATGAACTAGAATCGAAAGTCGCTGGTCTGTTGACTGCCAATGCTCTGGTGATATAAGGGGGATTCAAAGTCTAAGCTTGCCTGTCGTCTGTCTAAGTCAAACAACCAATCATTCTGCATTTAAATTTCATTTGAATTCACCTTGCATTTTAGTATAGAAGTCGTGGAACTCACACCACGCACTACGTGTTCAACCTTGAGTAAAACTGCCAACATATTTGAGTAAACAAGTAGAAGAGGCCCGTGGAATACGATATGTCCTGCTCTGTGATTGACAGTTATTTGATTGACCACATTACAACGTTCATCACCCACCAATCGTAGATTGACCGCGTTGGTGCAGCTCCCTCCATCGATCACCATGCTACAAACTTTCCCTTTGATCACACACCTCATATGGAACAGGTTATCCCTCTGCTCCCATCCATCCTACACTGGTTTGGCACTCAAAATCCATCGTGAGATGGCTGAGAAGCACATGGTGTGATCTGGCAGTGATCCGGCGTCGAGGTGCGGCCTTGAGGCTGCGTTGAGGTTGGTATCAGGGCCAGTGCTTGGGCTACTATCGGCCCTGGTTTCCACTGCTCAGCTCGCTCTGTTCCCTGATCGCTTTCCTGCTCCAGCTTCCTCCTCTGACAAGAACTCCAGAAGGGGAACGCTATTCATGATGGACAAGGCGTCCAAGATGGTGTCCGTGTCCGTGGCGCGGACAAGGTGTCCATGCCGTGAACACAGATCGCGTCGGCTCCATTCTTCTGGTCAGCTCCGTCTAATGCTCTAGCACTCTCCTCTGTTGGCTCTCCAAGATTAGTAACTCCTTCTGTGGCCTCCTTTGCTTTGGGTCCGGGGCTGGTCACGGTGGCCATATCGGACAGGGTGTCCGTGTCGGTCATTATGGTCGTGGTGGCTGCGCCAATCGGTGTGGCCGTTGGGGTCACATTTTCTACTTTGGTCAAGGTGACCGTGGCAGCATCATACTCCGGGGTTATTGTACCATGTACATGGATGAAAATTCCTCCAAGCTTTCAAGCTCCACTTCTTTTCCATCTTCTGATCCGGTGTCCACCTCTCCTTCAGCCACCTCTGTTTCATCATCCATGACCACCTCTCCTTCTATGAGCACTATGGATATTTGGTTTGAAGAATCTCTGGCCACGTGTCCTCTCCCTTGGCATTTGAAACACACGATTCCACTTTGTTGTGGGTTAGAAGTTTGAATAGTAGGAGTAGAGATAGGGTTTACTGATGACACTCGATTTGACGTGATTATCAACCTCATTTAAGCGACATTTCTTGGCTTAAGACATGGTTTTTAGGGTAGAATAGCGAATATTCACTCAATTGCTCTTTCTCATGCCATTTGTGTTACTTTGGCCCGTTTTGGGTCTATTTGATGGTTTTCTAGTGTTTCCATGATAGCACAGGTTTCTGCCATCAAATAGAGTAACCAGGGACGTGCCTAAGGCATTGGAACCTCAAGGAAGCTCACCAGAATCAACCAAGGAGGCAATCAAGTCAACACATCTCCTGGCCCGTTTTACACAGAAGTTTTCGGCAAAAAGACCTTGAGTTTTCTCTGAAAACTCAAGAAGAAATCGGCAGAGCATTACAAGAAGAAGTTTTCGGCGAGAAGTCAAAGTTCTCACCGAAAACTCTATGAGATTTTGGAACAGAAGAAACACTCGAAATCAGTAGAGTTTTTAAAGGAAGTTTTCGGTGAAAACTTCCCAGCATTTTGGCGAAAAGTTAGCTGATTTCCAGCCAAAATGCGGACAGTATAAAGAAGAAAATCGCCGGCTGAACAAACACACTTTTTGATACACTTACACTTTGGACAAAAATTCCAAGACTGAGATCAGATAGAGAAAGAGTGAAAAGGGTTCGAGGAGCCAGGAAAGGATCGTGACGCCATCCTTTCATCTCGGAGAACCAGTGCTAGGAGTTGAAGATCCAGCAGATCGTAGCTTCACAGATTCGTCAAAATTAGGTTTTACAATTCTTCTCTGTCTTTCCTACCTAAGATGTATTCCTTGTTCGTCTTTGATTCTCCTGTGTTGAATATGAGTAGCTAAACTCGTAGAGCTTATATTAGATGCCTAAGTGACCCAGGGCTTTAAACGGTCACGGATCGGCGGTGATTAGATTCAAAATTCATTCAGTTTATCCTTCATGTTTGATTTGTTCTATGTTCTCTGTGTTTCTTGTCTGGTTTGGCCACCTAGATTAGATTCTTGTTAAGTTGAGGATATTAGCGAATGTTCACCTCACGTTAAAACACTAAATCAAGCAATTAACCTATTCATTGGAGTGTGCCTTTCGTAGGAACCAGTTAGGGTTAATCCACTACAAGAGTAATTCATAAATCGTTAGTAATTCCACCAGTTAGCTTATTTGTCGCAAGAGGCGACCGTACCCGGGTGACTAATTAATCTTGGTAGCTAGATCTGATAGAGCGAACGTTCGCCAGTCTTAAACCCAAGGGTAAGGAGTTATGGTGGTGTCTGTGAACTGAATGAACTAGAATAAAAAATCTCTGGTCTGTTGACTGCCAATGCTCTAGTGATATAAGGGGGATTCGAAGTCTAAGCTTGCTTGTCGTCTGTCTAAGTCAAACAACCAATCATTCTGCATTTAAATTTCATT
The DNA here is from genome assembly GCA_034768395.1 of Linum lewisii. Lineage (NCBI taxonomy): Eukaryota > Viridiplantae > Streptophyta > Magnoliopsida > Malpighiales > Linaceae > Linum > Linum lewisii. Next base: position 48,643,632 of record CM068297.1, read on the forward strand.
TGAATTCACCTTGCATTTTAGTATAGAAGTCGTGGAACTCACACCACGCACTACGTGTTCAACCTTGAGTAAAACTGCCAACATATTTGAGTAAACAAGTAGAAGAGGCCCGTGGAATACGATATGTCCTGCTCTGTGCTTGGTAGTTATTTGATTGACCACACTACAACGTTCATCACCCACCAATCGTAGATTGACCACGTTGGTGCAGCTCCCTCTATCGATCACCATGCTACAAACTTTCCCTTTGATCACACACCTCATTTGGAACAGGTTGTCCCTCTGCTCCCATCCATCCTACACTGGTTTGGCACTCAAAATCCATCGTGACATGGCTGAGAAGCACATGGTGTGATCTGGCAGTGATCCGGCGTCGAGGTGCGGCCTTGAGGCTGCGTCGAGGTTGGTATCAGGGCCGGTGTTGGGGTTAGTGTCGCGGTTGGTGTCGGGCTTGGTGTCGGGGCTAGTGCCTGGGCTACTATGGGCCTTGGTTTCCACTACTCGGCTCGCTCTGTTCCCTAATCGCTTTCCTGCTTCAGCTTCCTCCTCTGACTAAAACTCTGGAAGGGGAATGCTATTCATGATGGACAAGGCATCCAAGATGGTGTCCGTGTCCGTGGCGCACGTCACGGACAGGGTGTCCACATCGTGAACACAGATCGCGTCGGCTCCATTCTTCTTGTCAGCTCCCTCTAGTGCTCTAGCACTCTCCTCTGTTGGCTCTCCAAGATTAGTAACTCCTTCTATGGCCTCCTTTGCTTTGGCTCCGGGGCTGGTCACGGTGGTCATATCGGACAGGGTGTCCGTGTCGATCATTGTGGTCGTGGTGGTTGCGCCCATCGGTGTGGCCGTTGCGGTCACGTTTTCTACTTGGTCAATGTGGCCGTGGCAGCATCATACTCCGGGATTATTGTACGCATGTACATGGATGAAAATTCCTCCAAGCTTTTAAGCTCCACTTCTTCTCCATCTTCTGATCCGGTGTCCACCTCTCCTTCGGCCACCTCTTTTTCATCATCCGTGACCACCTCTCTTTCTTTGAGCACTATGGTTCTTTGGTTTGAACAATCTCTGGCCACGTGTCCTCCCCCTTGGCATTTGAAACACACGATTCCACTTTGTCGTGGGTTAGAAGTTTGAACAGTAGGAGTATAGATAGGGTTTACTGATGACACTGAATTTGACGTGATTATCAACCTCATTTAAGCGACATTTCTTGGCTTAAGACATGGTTTTTAGGGTAGAATAGCGAATATTCACTCAACTGCTCTTTCTCGTGCCATTTGTGTTACTTTGGCCCGTTTCGGGTCTATTTGATGGTTTTCTAGTGTTTCCATGATAGCACAGGTTTGTGCCGTCAAATAGAGTAACCAGGGACGTGTCTAAGGCATTGGAACCTCAAGGAAGCTCACCAGAATCAACCAAGGAGTCAATCAAGTCAACACATCTCCTGCCCCATTTTACACAGAAGTTTTCGGCGAAAACTCCAAAGTTCTCGCCGCGAACTCCAAGAAATTTCAAACAGAGGAAACAGTCAGAGCAGCCAAGTTTCTAAAGGGAGTTTTTGCCGTAAACTCACCAATTTTTGGTGAAAAGTCAACCGGATTCTAAGCCATCCGCGGACAAGTATAAAAGGAAATCCGCAGGCTGAAAAAAGGGGATGATAACTTACACTTTGGATGAAAAATTCCAAGACTTAGACTAGAGAGAGAAACAATGAAAAGAGTTCGAGGAGCTAGGAAAGGATTGTGACGCCATCCTTTCATCCCAGAGAACCAGCGCTAGGAGTTGAAGATCCAGCAGATTGAAGCTTCAAGGATTCGTCGAAATTAGGTTATACAGTTCTTCTCTGTCTTTCCTACCTGAGATGTATTCTTTGTTCATCTTCGATTCTCATGCATTGAATATGAGTAGCTATACTCGTAGAGCTTAGGTTAGATGAACCCTAAGTGACCCAGGGCTTTAAAGCGGTCACGGATCGGCGGTGATTAGATTCGAAATTCATTCAGTTTATCCTTCATGTTTGATTTGTTCTTTGTTCTCTGTGTTTCTTGTCTGGTTTGGCCATCTAGATTAGATTCTAGTTAAGTTGAGGATAGTAGCGAATGTTCGCCTCGCGTTAAAACACCAAATCAAGCAATTAACCTATTCATTGGAGTGTGCCTTTCGTAGGAACCAGTTAGGGTTAATCCACTACAAGAGTAATTCATAAATCATTAGTAATTCCACCAGTTAGCTTAGTCGTCACAAGAGGCGACCGTACCCGGGTGACTAATTAATCTTGGTAGCTAGGTCGGATAGAGCAAACGTTTTCCAGTCTTAAACCTAAGGGTAAGGAGTTATGGTGGTGTCTGTAAACTGAATTAACTAGAATCAAAAATCGCTGGTCTGTTGACTGCCAATGCTCTGGTGATATAAGGGGGATTCGAAGTCTAAGCTTGCATGTCGTCTGTCTAAGTCAAACAACCAATCATTCTACATTTAAATTTCATTTGAATTCACCTTGCATTTTAGTATAGAAGTCGTGGAACTCACACCACGTACTACGTGTTCAACCTTGAGTAAAACTGTCAACATATTTGAGTAAGCAAGTAGAAGACGCCCGTGGAATACGATCTATCCTGCTCTGTGCTTAACAGTTATTTGATTGATCGCATTACAACATTCATCACCCATTAATCGTAGATTGACCGCGTTGGTGCAGCTCCCTCCATCGATCACCATGGTACAAACTTTCCCTTTGATCACACACCTCATATGGAACAGGTTGTCCCTCTGCTCCCATCCATCCTACACTGGTTTGGCACTCAAAATCCATCGTGACATGGCTGAGAAGCACATGGTGTGATCTGGCAGTGATCCGGCGCCGAGGTGCGGCCTTGAGGCTGCGTCGAGGTTGGTATCGGGGCCAGTGCTTGGGCTACTATCGGCCCTGGTTCCACTGCTCGGCTCGCTCTGTTCCCTGATCGCTTTCCTGCTCCAGCTTCCTCCTCTGACTACAACTCCAGAAGGGGAACGCTATTCATGATGGATAAGGCATCCAAGATGGTGTCCGTGTCCGTGGCGCGGACAAGGTGTCCATGCCGTGAACACAGATCGCGTCGGCTCCATTCTTCTGGTCAGCTCCCTCTAATGCTCTAGCACTCTCCTCTGTTGGCTCTCCAAGATTAGTAACTTCTTCTATGGCATCCTTTGCTTTGGCTCCGGGGCTGGCCACGGTGGCCATATCGGACAGGGTGTCTGTGTCGGTCATTGTGGTCGTGGTGGCCGCGCCAATCGGTGTGGTTGTTGGTGTCACGTTTTCTACTTCGGTCAAGGTGACCGTGGCAGCATCATACTCCGGGATTATTGTACGCATGTACATGGATGAAAATTCCTCCAAGCTTTCAAGCTCCACTTCTTCTCCATCTTCTGATCCGGTGTCCACATCTCCTTCGACCACCTCTTTTTCATCATCCATGACCACCTCTCCTTCTATGAGCACAATGGATATTTGGTTTGAACAATCTCTGGCCACATGTCCTCTCCCTTGGCATTTGAAACACACGATTCCACTTTGTCGTGGGTTAGAAGTTTGAACAGTAGGATTAGAGATAGGATTTACTGATGACACTCGATTTGACGTGATTATCAACCTCATTTAAGCGACATTTCTTGGCTTAAGACATGGTTTTTAGGGTAGAATAGTGAATATTCACTCAAGTGCTCTTTCTCGTGCCATTTGTGTTACTTTGGGCCGTTTCGGGTCTATTTGATGGTTTTCTAGTGTTTCCATGATTTTACAGGTTTCTGCCGTCAAATAGAGTAACCAGGGACGTGTCTAAGGCATTGGAACCTCAAGGAAGCTCACCAGAATCAACCAAGGAGTCAATCAAGTCAACACATCTCCTGCCCTGTTTTACACAGAAGTTTTCGGCGAAAAGACCTTGAGTTTTCTCCGAAAACTCAAGAAGAAATCGGCAGAGCATTACAAGAAGAAGTTTTCGGCGAGAAGTAAAAGTTCTCGAAGAAAACTCTAGGAGATTTTGGAACAGAAGAAACACTCGAAATCAACATAGTTTTTAAAGGAAGTTTTCGGCGAAAACTTCCCAGCTTTTCGGCAAAAAGTTAGCTGATTTCCAGCCAAAACGCGGACAGTATAAAGAACAAAATCGTCGGCTGAACAAACACACTTTTTGATACACTTACACTTTGGACAAAAATTCCAAGACTGAGATCAGATAGAGAAAGAGTGAAAAGGGTTCGAGGAGCCAGGAAAGGATCGTGACGCCATCCTTCCATCTCGGAGAACCAGTGCTAGGAGTTGAAGATCCAGCAGATCGTAGCTTCACAGATTCGTCAAAATTAGGTTTTACAATTCTTCTCTGTCTTTCCTACCTGAGATGTATTCCTTGTTCGTCTTTGATTCTCCTGTGTTGAATATGAGTAGCTAAATTCGTAGAGCTTAGATTAGATGAACCCTAAGTGACCCAGGGCTTTCAAACGGTCACGGATCGGCGGTGATTAGATTCGAAATTCATTCAGTTTATCCTTCATGTTTGATTTGTTATATGTTCTCTGTGTTTCTTGTCTGGTTTGGCCACCTAGATTAGATTCTTGTTAAGTTGAGGATAATAGCGAATGTTCACCTCACGTTAAAACACCAAATCAAGCAATTAACCTATTCATTGGAGTGTGCCTTTCGTAGGAACCAGTTAGGGTTAATCCACTGCAAGAGTAATTCATAAATCGTTAGTAATTCCACCAATTAGCTTAGTCGTCGCAAGAGGCAACCGTACCCGGGCGACTAATTAATCTTGGTAGCTAGATCTGATAGAGCGAACGTTTTCCAGTCTTAAACCTAAGGGTAAGGAGTTATGGTGGTGTTTGTGAACTGAATGAACTAGAATCAAAAATCGCTGGTCTGTTGACTGCCAATGCTCTGGTGATATAAGGGGGATTCGAAGTCTAAGCTTGCCTGTCGTCTGTCTAAGTCAAACAACCAATCATTCTGCATTTAAATTTCATTTGAATTCACCTTGCATTTTAGTATAGAAGTCGTGGAACTCACACCACGCACTACGTGTTCAACCTTGAGTAAAACTTCCAAAATATTTGAGTAAATAAGTAGAAGAGGTTCGTGGAATACGATATGTCCTGCTCTGTGCTTGACAGTTATTTGATTGACCACATTACAGCGTTCATCACCCACCAATCGTAGATTGACCGCGTTGGTGCAACTCCCTCCATCGATCACCATGCTACAAACTTTCCCTTTGATCACACACCTCATATGGAACAGGTTGTCCCTCTGCTCCCATCCATCCTACACTGGTTTGGCACTCAAAATCCATCGTGACATGGCTGAGTAGCACATGGTGTGATCTGGCAGTGATCCGGCGTCGAGGTGCGGCCTTGAGGCTGCGTCGAGGTTGGTATCGGGGCCAGTGCTGGGGTTGGTGTCGCGGTTGGTGTCGGGGTTGGTGTCGGGGCCAGTGCCTGGGCTACTATGGGCCTTGGTTTCCACTACTCGGCTCGCTCTGTTCCCTGATCGCTTTCTTGCTTCAGCTTCCTCCTCTGACTACAACTCCGGAAGGGGAACGCTATTCATGATGGACAAGGCGTCCAAGATGGTGTCCGTGTCCGTGGCGCACGTCGCGGACAGGGTGTCCACGTCGTGAACACAGATCGCGTCGGCTCCATTCTTCTTGTCAGCTCCCTCTAGTGCTCTAGCACTCTCCTCTGTTGGCTCTCCAAGATTAGTAACTCCTTATATGGCCTCCTTTGCTTTGGCTCTGAGGCTGGTCACGGTGGCCGTATTGGACAGGGTGTCCGTGTCGGCCATTGTGGTCGTGGTGGCCGCGCCAATCGGTGTGGCCATTGCGGTCACGTTTTCTACTTCGGTCAAGGTGACCATGGCAGCATCATACTCTGAGATTATTGTACGCTTGTACATGGATGAAAATTCCTCCAAGCTTTTAAGCTCCACTTCTTCTCCATCTTCTGATCCGGTGTCCACCTCTCCTTCGGCCACCTCTTTTTCATCATCCGTGACCACCTCTGCTTCTATGAGCACTATGGATCTTTGGTTTGAACAATCTCTGGCCACGTGTCCTCTCCCTTGGCATTTGAAACACACGATTCCACTTTGTCGTGGGTTAGAAGTTTGAACAGTAGGAGTAGAGATAGGGTTTACTGATGACACTCGATTTGACGTGATTATCAACCTCATTTAAGCGACATTTCTTGGCTTAAGACATGGCTTTTAGGGTAGAATAGCGAATATTCACTCAACTGCTCTATCTCATGCCATTTGTGTTACTTTGGCCCGTTTCGGGTCTATTTGATGGTTTTCTAGTGTTTTCATGTTAGCACAGGTTATTGCCGTCAAATATAGTAGCCAAGGTTGTGTCTAAGGCATTGAAATCTCAAGGAACCGCACCAGAATCAACCAAGGAGTCAATTAAAGTCAACACATCCCCTGCCCGAATTACACAGCAGTTTTCAGCGAAAACATCTTGAGTTTTCGCCAAAAACTCAAGAAGAGATCAGTAGACCTTTACAAGAAGGAGTTTTCGGCGAAAACTCCAAAGTTCTCGCCGCGAACTCCAAGCAATTTCAAACAGAGGAAACAGACGGAGCAAGCCAAGTTTCTAAAGGGAGTTTTTGCTGAAAACTCCCCAAATTTTTGGTGAAAAGTCAAGCGGATTCTAAGCCATCCGCGGACAAGTATAAAAGGAAAATCGCCGGCTGAAAACGGAATGATAACTTAAACTTTGGATGAAAAATTCCAAGACTTTGACTAGAGAGAGAAACAGTGAAAAGAGTTCAAGGAGCCAGGAAAGGATTGTGACGCCATCCTTTCAACCCAGAGAACCAGCGCTAGGAGTTGAAGATCCAGCAGATTGAAGCTTCAAGGATTCGTCGAAATTAGGTTTTACAGTTCTTCTCTGTCTTTCCTACCTGAGATGTATTCTTTGTTCGTCTTCGATTCTCATGCATTGAATATGAGTAGCTAAACTCGTAGAGCTTAGGTTAGATGAACCCTAAGTGACCCAGGGCTTTAAAGCGGTCATGGATCGGCGGTAATTAGATTCAAAATTCATTCATTTTATCCTTCATGTTTGACTTGTTCTTTGTTCTCTGTGTTTCTTGTCTGGTTTGGCCACCTAGATTAGATTCTTGTTAAGTTGAGGATAGTAGTGAATGTTCCCCTCGCGTTAAAACACCAAATCAAGCAATTAACCTATTCATTGGAGTGTGCCTTTTGTAGGAACCAGTTAGGGTTAATCCACTACAAGAGTAATTCATAAATCGTTAGTAATTCCACCAATTAGCTTAGTCGTCCCAAGAGGCGACCGTACCCGGGCGACTAATTAATCTTGGTCGCTAGGTCGGATAGAGCGAACGGTTTCCAGTCTTAAACCTAAGGGTAAGGAGTTATGGTGGTGTCTATGAACTGAATGAATTAGAATCGAAAATCGTTGGTCTGTTGACTGCCAATGCTCTGGTGATATAAGGGGGATTCGAAGTCTAAGCTTGCCTGTCATCTGTCTAAGTCAAACAACCAATCATTCTGCATTTAAATTTCATTTGAATTCACCTTGCATTTTAGTATAGAAGTCGTGGAACTCACACCACGCACTACGTGTTCAACCTTGAGTAAAATTGTCAACATATTTGAGTAAGCAAGTAGAAGAGGTCCGTGGAATACGATCTATCCTGCTCTATGCTTGACAGTTATTTGATTGATCGCATTACAACGTTCATCACCCACCAATCGTAGATTGACCGCGTTGGTGCAACTCCCTCCATCGATCACCATGCTACAAACTTTCCCTTTGATCACACACCTCATATGGAACAGGTTGTCCCTCTGCTCCCATCCATCCTACACTGGTTTGGCACTCAAAATCCATCGTGACATGGCTGAGAAGCACATGGTGTGATCTGGCAGTGATCCGGAGTCGAGGTGCGGCCTTGAGGCTGCGTTGAGGTTGGTATCGGGGCCAGTGCTTGGGCTACTATCGGCCCTGGTTTCCACTGCTCGGCTCGCTCTGTTCCCTGATCGCATTTCTGCTCCAGCTTCCTCCTCTGACTACAACTCTAGAAGGGGAACGCTATTCATGATGGACAAGGCGTCCAAGATGGTGTCCGTGGCCGTGGCGCGGACAAGGTGTCCATGCCGTGAACATAGATCACGTCGGCTCCATTCTTCTGGTGAGCTCCCTCTAATGCTCTAGCACTCTCCTCTGTTGGCTCTCCAAGATTAGTAACTCCTTCTGTGGCCTCCTTTGCTTTGGCTCCTGGGCTGGTCACGGTGGCCATATCGGACAGGGTGTACGTGTCGGTCATTGTGGTCGTGGTGGCCACGCCAATCGGTGTGGCCGTTGGGGTCACATTTACGACTTCGGTCAAGGTGACCGTGGCAGCATCATACTCCGGGATTATTGTACGCATGTACATGGATGAAAATTCCTCCAAGCTTTCAAGCTCCACTTCTTCTCCATCTTCTGATCCGGTGTCCACATCTCCTTCGGCCACCTCTTTTTCATCATCCATGACCACCTCTCCTTTTATGAGCACTATGATATTTGGTTTGAACAATCTCTGGCCACGTGTCCTCTCCCTTGGCATTTGAAACACACAATTCCACTTTGTCGTGGGTTAGAAGTTTGAACAGTAGGAGTAGAGATAGGGTTTACTGATGACACTCGATTTGACGTGATTATCAACCTCATTTAAGCGACATTTCATGGCTTAAGACATGGTTTTTAGGGTAGAATAGCGAATATTCACTCAACTGCTCTTTCTCATGCCATTTGTGTTACTTTGGCCCGTTTCGGGTCTATTTGATGGTTTTCTAGTGTTTCCATGATAGCACAGGTTTCTGCTGTCAAATAGAGTAACCAGGGACGTGTCTAAGCATTGGAAGCTCACCAGAATTAACCAAAGAGTCAATCTAGTCAACACATCTCCTACCCCGTTTTACACATAAGTTTTTGGCGAAAAGACCTTGAGTTTTCGCCGAAAACTCAAGAAGAAATCGGCAGAGCATTACAAGAAGAAGTTTTTGGCGAGAAGTCAAAGTTCACGCTGAAAACTCTAGGAGATTTTGGAACAGAAGAAACACTCGAAATCAGCAGAGTTTTTAAAGGAAGTTTTCGGCAAAAACTTCCCAACTTTTCGGCGAAAAGTTAGCTGATTTCCAGCCAAAACGTGGACAGTATAAAGAAGAAAATCGCCGGCTGAACAAACACACTTTTTGATACACTTACACTTTGGACGAAAATTCCAAGACTGAGATCAGATAGAGAAAGAGTGAAAAGAGTTCGAGGAGCTAGGAAAGGATCGTGACGGCATCCTTCCATCTCGGAGAACCAGTGCTAGGAGTTGAAGATCCAGTAGATCGAAGCTTCACAGATTCGTCAAAATTAAGTTTTACAGTTCTTCTCTGTCTTTCCTACCTGAGATGTATTCCTTGTTCGTCTTTGAGTCTCATGTGTTGAATATGAGTAGCTAAACTCTTAGAGCTTAGATTAGATGAACCCTAAGTGACCCAGGGCTTTAAAGCGGTCACGGATCGGCGGTGATTAGATTCAAAGTTCATTCAGTTTCTCCTTCATGTTTTATTTGTTCTTTCTTCTCTGTGTTTCTTGTCTGGTTTGGCCACCTAGATTAGATTCTTGTTAAGTTGAGGATAGTAGCGAATGTTCGCCTCACTTTAAAACACCAAATCAAGCGATTAACCTATTCATTGGAGTGTGCCTTTCGTAGGAACCAGTTAGGGTTAATCCACTGCAAGAGTAACTCATTTATCACAAGTAATTGCACCAGTTAGTTTTGTCGTCGCAAGAAGTGACCGTACTCGGGCGACTAATTAATCTTGGTAGTTAGATCGGATAAAGCGAACGTTCGCCAGTCTTAAACCTAAGGGTAAGGAGTTATTGTGGTGTCTGTGAACTGAGTGAATCGGAATCGAAAACTGATGGTCCGTTGATTGCCAATGCTCTGGTGATTTAAGGGGGATTCGAAATCTAAGCTTGTCTGTCATCTGTCTAAGTCAAACAATCAATCATTCTGCATTTTAATTTCATTTCAGTACCTTTGCATTTTAGTTTAGAAGTCGTGGAACTCACACCACGCACAAACTATTTTACCCTGAATAGATTATCAGTATATTTGAGTAAGCAAGTAGAAGAGGCCCGTGGAATACGATTTTTCCTGCTTAACAATTATTTGATTGCACGCATTACAACGTTCATCATATTGTCGCCGTTGCCAGGGACCTCTTCTATTTCGTTGAAAGAAGAGCTAGCATTTTTATTCTTCTATCTTCCCATCTTTCATTTCCCATCACACTTCCATTTTACACCAGTTGTGCTTGTTTTTGTCCCTTGCAGATCATAGCAGGTACAGAATCGAATCACTTCCGTTTCATCCTTCCCTACCGCAATGGCTGCTCCAAAGAGTCTTGCAGACTATAGTAAGCCGAGCGCAACTAACGTTTGGTGTTCCATCGCCGTACCTTATAACGATGACGATCCTGACTATGAGATCAAAATTCCCTTCCTGGGACTAATCTCTAGGGATGTGCAATTTGAAGGAAAGCCAGATGATAATCCTTGCACACATTTATCTGACTTACTGGCTGTCTGTGAAACTTTCAAGTCTGGGAACCTCAATAAGAACGCTCTATGCCTTCGAGCCTTTCCATTCTCTCTCAGAGGTGCAGCTAAGAGATGGCTTGGAAGCAAGCCACCCGATCATTACACTGATTGGGAGACTTTAGCTCAAGACTTCGTTGAGGAATACTTCCCTCCATCAAGGACAACTGCCTACAAGGACAACATCTCCAGGTTTACTCAGAGAGAAGATACAAGCTTGTACGACACTTGGAATGAATTCCAAGACATTCTCTTTAACTGCCCTCGCCATGGGTATGAACAAAGGCAGCTGGCTGAATTCTTTGCTCGTGGATGCTCTTCTTCATTTTGCTAGTTATGCTCTAAAGCAAAGAAACTGGGAGAGAGAGAGAGGGAAAGCACCAAGAGTCAGATGAGCGTTGTAGATCAGGTCAAAGCAGAAGTTCAAAAGCATCTAAAGACAATTGGCATCTCCCTCGATCCCCTGTCAGCTACCGTCTTTTTGGCTAACTATGGATGGTGCGGAACCTGTGCTCATAACGGTGGAAGCTACCTTAACTTCGGCAAAACAGATGACTGGTCTGCAGAAGAGGTGAACTTCATTAGTCAAGTCTTCACCAACAATCAGAAAGGCTACACCAATTATAGAAACTACCAACCGCATAATCAGAACAACCGATTCTCAGATTCATACCAAAGACCTCCTGGATTCATTGGAGGACAGCAACAGCCTCTAGCAAAGCCACATTACAATAGAGATGAGGACTATGAGAAGAAGTTCGACCGAATCATGAGCAGACTCGATGAACATGACAATCAATTCAAAGCTCAAGCTGCACTCAATCAAGGACAAAGGGCTCAAAGCCAAAGGATAGAAGATGCAATAAGTAATGTGACCAGGTTTCTCACTAGCAATCCTTTCCTCAATCAAGCAGCATTTCAAGGAGACCTCGGTGTGAAGAATGAACAAGCTCAAGCCATCACCACCAGGAGCGGCAAGCAAACAACTGATCCGAAGGCTCCAGAACCAGACATAATACCAGATGCTACTGCCATTGATATGCCGGAGATTGAGGATATTACAGAAGAGGAAGAAGTAGCACCGACTCCTCATCCCAAGACAGCTCCTGAGCCCGTCTTAGCACCATATATACCCCAGATTCCCTTTCCAAAAGCTGCGATGAGCAAAGCCAAGGATCACGACACCCAGTATAAGAAGTGGTACAATGTTCTCAAGAATGCAGAGATCAAGATACCAGCAACTGAAGTTGTAGAGATCATACCACCACTTGGGAAATTCTTTAAGGATCTCGTGAAAAAGGTGAAGAACGGAGAGGCGTACTCTGTCACGCATACCAATGAATACGCTTCCCTCTTCGGTGCGCCATCTCCTATACGACAGTCGCCGCCACCGCCAGTTAAGTGTTCTGATCCCGGTCCTTTTACATTACCATGCATCATTAATGGTATTAAAATTGACCGTAGTCTAGCCGATTCTGGAGCCTCTATTAATGTTATGCCTGCTTATCTTTATGAAAATTTAAACCTAGGGAAATTGAAACCGCTTACTTGCATCTCGTGCTAGCCGATAGGTCTGTCAAACTGCCTAGGGGTATAATAGAAGATGTAGCTGTTTGTTGTGGTCCTTTTACCATAATTGCATATTTCGTTGTTCTGGACACCCATGAGTTAGTCGGAACACTTATCTTAGGCCGACCCTTCTTAACAACTGCTAGTGCAAATATCAACTACAAACAAGGCATGTTGACTTTAAGTGTAGGACAGGACAGTGTTACATTCCGCATTAAGGATAGCATGAGATATTCTGTTGCTCAAGATGATAATTGTTATACTGTTGATTCTATGGGGTTGGCCTCGGCCAACTTCATCACTAACGCATTATCTAGTGATCCACTAGAGTTGTGCTTGATTTCAGGAATTGACAATGCACTAGAAGATCCAGAGCAGCGTCTGTGGCAGGACGAGTTAGATAATCGAAAAGCGACATCCACAGCCACTTCTGTGCCTCCACACATCGAACCAGCATCAAGTCAGATCACTACCTCATATGAGAACCCGCCAGAACTCGCCTTAAAGGAGCTGCCTGACCATTTAGAATATGCATTCCTGGGGAAGGAATGCCAGCTGCCAGTCATCATCAATTCGAGTTTATCTCCCGAGCAGAAAGAGCAACTGATCAAGCTACTCAAGAAGCATGTCCGAGCCATTGCCTGGTAGTTGGCCGACATCAGAGGCATCTCCGAAACCTTCTGCAAACATCGGATAGTTGTAGATGAAGAGTTCAAACTAGTCAGACAACCACAACGCCGATTAAATCCTCTGATGCAGGAAGTTGTGAAGAAGGAAGTTTTGAAGCTCTTGGACGTCGGGATCATTTACCCTATTGCCGACAGTCCTTGGGTCAGTCCAACTCAGGTTGTTCCAAAGAAAGAAGGAATCACGGTCATCCCTAATCCGAAGGGTGAGCTCATTCCCACTCGCACGATTACCGGGTGGAGAGTCTGTATCGATTATCGACAACTTAACGACGCCACAAAGAAGGATCACTTCCCACTGCCGTTCATTGATCAGATGCTAGAACGGTTGGCTGGTCATGACTACTACTGTTTCTTAGATGGGATGTCCGGCTATATCCAGATCCCCATCGAGCTCGACGTTCAAGAGAAGACGACCTTCACCTGCCCGTTTGGTACGTTTGCTTATTGTCGTATCCCCTTTTGTTTTTGCAATGCTCCCGCTACTTTTCAGAGATGCATGCTTTCTATATTCAACGATCTAGTAGAGAATGTGGTGGAAGTATTCATGGATGACTTCTCCGTCTATGGAGACTCATTTTCCAAGTGCCTAGCCAACCTGGACAAGGTGCTAGCTGTTTGTGAGGAAACCAACTTGGCTCTTAGTTGGGAGAAATGTCACTTTATGGTTACCGAAGGCATTGTTCTTGGCCATAGAAGTAGATCGTGCCAAGCTCGAAACCATCGCCAGTCTGTCGCCGCCAACTTTGGTCAAGACAGTTCGAAGCTTCCTCGGTCATGTTGGATTCTACCGGCGGTTCATCAAAGACTTCTCCAAGATCACTCTTCCAATAACCAAGCTTCTAGAGAAAGATGTTCCTTTCGTTTTTGACAAAGCTTGTCTTGCAGCTTTTGAGATCCTAAAAACTAGGCTCACCACCGCACCAATCCTTACAGCACCAGATTGGAATCTTGCATTTGAGATTATGTGTGATGCTAGCGACTTTGCCGTTGGCGCAGTTCTTGGACAGAGAAAAGAAAAGAGGTTTCATCCCATCTATTTTGCTAGCAAGAGCGCTTAACGATGCTCAAAGGAACTACACTACTACAGAGAAAGAGCTCCTAGCTATCATCTTCTCCTTTGATAAGTTCAGACAGTACCTGGTTCTTTCACACACCATCGTCTATACAGATCATGCTGCTCTGCGCCATCTGTTAGCCAAGCAGGATTCGAAGCCAAGGCTCATCCGATGGATCCTCCTTCTCCAAGAGTTCGACATAGAGATTAAAGACAAGAAGGGAGCTCAGAACCTAGCAGCCGACCACCTTTCCCGACTCGAGGAATCACAGATAGGTAAGTCTACTACTACCCCTATCAATGATTCTTTCCCTAACGAGTTTTTGCGTGTTGAAATCTATGAGAAGGTCAATAGCATAGCCATCGAGCACTGGGCAATCACTCACGCTCAAGAGCTAAGTAACGCAACCGATTCAGATGAGCCCTGGTATGCCACCTTAGCTAATTATCTCTCTCACGACATAATACCTCCTGGGCTGCACTATAATGCACGCAAGAAGCTCTTTAAAGAGGCCAAGTCATACTTCTGGGATGAGCCCTTCTTATACCATATTAGTACTGACGGGATGATCCGAAGATGTGTCTCTTACATCGAAGCGGCTGACATCATGCGTAGACAAACGAATGTTACATCTAGTAGCAGGTGCAATTATACAAGAAATTAGAAAGATAATTAAAAAATTCACAAGATTTAATTACATCGCAATTCGGAGAAATCAAAATAATTTAGCTCATATAGTAGCAAAATTTGCTCTCACTTTCCTGCCAAAATCCTCCTCACTGATGAACCTTTCTCTTTTTGCTTCAATTCACTCTCGGTGAGAAGATTTATTTTTGGTTCCGTGATTACTCGTAATCGAGTTGGTTTTTTCTCTCACTCTCCCTTATTTTTTTGTTTCTTTTGGTATATCCTAGGTTGGCTCGCTATCTATGGTTCTCCCCATGGGGAGTTGCCACGGCAAAAAAAAAATTGCCTATAACTATTTATCTGTATTAATATAGGTTCTTTATTCAAGTAAATCCTATGCTAGAAACCAAAAGGGAAGTAGATGGGATAAAGGAATTTAATATGAACAACATACAACTTGACATCAGATATAAACATCCCTTAGTTAAAGATGTAGCTTGGAAGTATACTCATGATATTTTCACTAAATTTCAAGAAGAATACATCTAATCATGAGCTTATATGGTAGAAAGAGATATTTCAAAAGACTAAAATGTCCTCATTTGCATTAAAAAGTGTAAAAATAGTTCGAACATTAGAACACTAATATATAAATAAATAAACATGAGAAAAAGGTAAACTGGAGTAATAGGGTTGATGAAATTGTATTTGGAAAGTTTTATTGGGGATATAATTGTCCAAAAAAATTGTATCAATATCATTCTCAAGAAATTCACCTCCCCTATGAATATCTTGGGAATGATATTGATATCATTATATACGGGACAAAAAAAAATGATATCTTAAAAATCATGATATCTGCAGTTAACAATATCACTACAACCAAATCACCCCTTAGTAGTTTAACTGTTATATATACATATGTAACTAGTTACAAAAAAGATGTAACTATTATATTATATTTGATTGTGAATTTTAATGTGTGCTTCACAGGTGGTGATGCACTAGCTTTAACTGCGTCATCAACAACACACCAGCACGTCAAGGAATTCAAAAACAGGGTAGACAATATGTAACTATTATATTATATTTGATTGTGAATTTTAATGTGTGCTTCACAGGTGGTGATGCACTAGCTTTAACTGCGTCATCAACAACACACCAGCACGTCAAGGAATTCAAAAACAGGGTAGACAAGATTCAAACAAACAAAAGGAAAAGACAAAGGTGGTGGGAGGAAGCAATAGAAACAAATTTAAAAAATTAGGAAGGAAGCACGTTGATTGGAGATCTTAGAGTTGAATCTTTTTTTGTATAATCGTATGTAATTCATTTAGAGTATGACAAAATTAGTCAACTAAGAATAAAGACATAGACATGAGACTATTATGATGGATTCTTTCTCAAAAGTTTCCCTAAAACAAATGAATTCAAAAAAGACTTGCTCGTTTTATTGTATGACTGGTTGTTTATTGTATAACGAGTTACCTATGCCTATAGGTATGTACCCCCAAAATCATACTGAGTTACTAGTTTCACTCTTGTAACTAATTACACTGTTCTTGGAACTAGTTATGAAAGTTCAGGTACTAGTTACACTATTTTGAAAAAAAATAAGCCTTCAACTAGTTACATTTTCGTGTAACAAATTATGTTTCATAATTAGTTATAGGCCTAATACCCTCAGATAGCACCAACTATTGCGTAATCCCCAGATTATACACAACATATTGGAAAATACTGAAATAGCTCAACCTATCATGCACGTAGTTTTCTCCTAGCAAGCCGTGAAGTTCCGTCCAAAAACTTACCACATAGGATGATGATGCTGATGTGCATATTGACGACGTGGATATTTGCTGACTTGGATATTGATTTAAATTTCAAATTTTTAATTTATATTTCATTTGAAGGCCCACTTCAATATTTTTTTAAAATTACAAATACAACAATTAAAATTAATTAATTAATTTATTTTCTCCTTCTTTTTCTCTTCTCCTCTACTACTTTTGACGATTACAATGTTCTTCAGGCCGTCAACGTTG
The DNA here is from genome assembly GCA_034768395.1 of Linum lewisii. NCBI lineage: Eukaryota > Viridiplantae > Streptophyta > Magnoliopsida > Malpighiales > Linaceae > Linum > Linum lewisii. The sequence goes on from CM068297.1 coordinate 48,660,263, forward strand.
GCGGTGTTCTTGTCGAGTCGATGAGGTGTGGGGATCCGGAGGCCCTGATTTCACAAAATGGAAAAAGTGATTAGGGTTTTGTCGGGAAGGAGATGAAGCCAAAATACTAGACTTTCCCCTCCTTCGACGAAAAAAATTGAACGTTGGCGATGAGTTCGCATCAGCAACTCCGGCAAGCCCACCGTCGCCTCGAGTGTGAAAATTTTCTAGCCATAGCCAGATCTGTACTCTGTACTCAGTCTCAGCCACGCCGAATTCTCTTCCTCCGAGTCAGCAGACGACTCGCTTCCTGCTCCCAGATCCAATCTCAATCCCATTGGAATATCCGCAACCTCCTCTCGAACTTCTAAACATCAGGAATCCATATGGGTCCCACCGTCACCTCCATCAACAGAGACAATTCAAGAATCTTATTATCTGAAGATTACGGAAGATGGGGAGGAGGAAGGAATTAGGGATTTCAATTTGTCGGAAGACAGAGTTGCTGGAAGCAGAAATAATAACCTCCATCCCCAGCCATCCGATCCTCTGTCTGGCCTCTGCTTCTTCTTCCTCCGATCATGTTGAAGAACACAGAGGATATGATGAAGAAGATGAATAAGAAGAAGCTTCGTCGGAGTCCGGAACCACCAAATTCCAGAACCTCCAGAACCCATTAAAATTCTCAATCTCATACTGTTATCAGTTCATTGATTGTGAAAATAACAAAAGATTAGTGTCTCTTCATTCCTTGTTTGTTACCGATTTTCAGTAGAGTTATCGATGGTGGAGAGTATAGCGGTAACGGATCGTACCGTCAATTAAGGAAGGAGGAGAAGATGGCGGTGGAGAGATTATATTTTTAACTAATTTATTTCTCATTACTATATTTTATTATTTTAATAAAATGCCACCTCAGATGAAATTTAAGTTATTTATATACCATGTCAGCGAGATTGCAAACTCAGACTAACGGAATGCGTAAAAAATTGACGGCATGCTATTTGAAACTTTGACCCCCATAGGTGGAGTTAAATGAGTATTTTCTAATACGGTATGTATATTCTGGGGTTTACGCAATAGTTGGTGCTATCTGAGGGTATTAGACCTTAGTTATATGATAGAGTAACTAATTACATAAAAAGAAAGCCATTTTGAGAACAAAACATTGGAAAAATGTGTCATAACTAAAATAAAAATATTAGATATACTTAGAAAATCTATAGACAAAAAATAAAATGAACACTAATTGTAGTCCGTATTTTACTATATGTAGTCCGTATTTTAACATAAATCCTAAATATAAACTAAAATGGTTAAATTGTTAATAAATAGAGATTCTTCATGGATAAATGAATAAATCGTTCTTAATTTTTTGTCAAGTTCATCATTCCTTTGATCATTCAGGTAAGTCTATTTATAAATTTTTTATAATACCATTAATCAGATTCTAAGTTGGTGAATATTGTGTTTTGATTTGGTTTTTCTGAACATCAGTAAACTATATTCTTGAAGTTAAATATTGTAGCTTTTCTTATGTTTTGGTACAATTACGAACATCATCTATGTTGGGGATTTGAGGTCTGAATGAAGGAATGAGTTAAGGGGTATTTAATACCACATAGCTAATTGATGGAAAAGTGGAGCTAGATATAAGAGTTCAAGCTCACTAAGATTGGTAAAAGGGTTGAGGTGGTGATGGGCCCTCGCGCCATCGTCGTCGCCTCGCCTTGACCTCAGATTCAGATTCAGATTCGGTCAAAATATTTGATTTGATTCAATTCTTTTGCAACATGGCCGACTTGGTTTGATCGGAAAAGTCATCTAGAATCTGTGGTTTAAATCCAAACCAGAATCAGATTTTTAAACTGGTTCAGGCATGAACCGACATGTCTGTTCGGTTCAAACCGGCCAAATGCCAGAAGGAACTCCTTCATTTACTATAAATACAGATTAGTCTGTGCACTTTCCTTTCACTGATTTCCTCCTCTCTAAACTCATTCTCTGCACACAAAAAAAAGGTTTTTGCATTCACTCTTTCAAAGACGTTGAAATCGAGTCGTGTGGTTTGCATCGTTCATTGTGTTCGTCGGTCACTTGCGTTTGAAGCACCGATACGCTTGTGAGGTAACTTGGTTTTATCCTGGGAGAATTGATTCTTTTAACCTTGGGTGACATAGAGGGGAATAACAATTCTTAAGGACAAATCGTGAAGTTGATTGACTCAGATTAGTCCTTGTGTCTTGCATGTTTGCTTGTTGATTCCTGTTTTGCAGTTTACGGTACCAATAATCTATACATTGTCCATGTACAAGGCTCCGTTCTCTCATCAAACTCTCTCAACTTTGTATTTCACCGATTTCACAAATAATAATAGAGCTTATCAATTGAGTGAACTTTTTTTATTGATGATGAAATAGAATCCTTTTAACAGACGAGTAAAAGACATATAATTTAGTAGAAAGAATTCAAAGCATTGGAATCCGGTTCCTCCAATAATCAATACAAGAAAAAGTATCTCATCGTCCTCAATTCCAAACAATCTACTGAATAGTAATCCCCATACTGACACAGTAACATAGCTCAACTCTTATCCCTCGCTTTCTTCCACCTTCATATCCTCCAAATCGATGTCTTCCAAATCTTGAACGTCTTGCTTCCTCAAAGATCGAAGCTTGTTATCGTAAGCATTTGGTGATCATGAGCCGATGGAGGTGGAGGCATAGCCGGCAAAGGCAACAAGGGCAGATCCAGCGGAGGTGGAGTCGAAAACTGAGGAAGCAAAGACGGATCTGACAGAGATGGAGAGGGCTAAGGCGGCAAGGACGGATGCGGCGATGATGGAGGCTAGGGATGATCCAGTGGAGGTGCAGGTGGAGGCGGAGGTGGCGAGGGTAGAGCCGGTGAAGGGAAACCGACGACTGAAGGGATGATGATGGCAGAGGCGAAGACGAAGGGTGAGGCAGTGATGATGGAGGTTGTGATGGTGGAGCTGGTGATGGTGAAGCTGAAGCTGGCTAAGGTAAAGTTCAGACTTGGGAGTAGGATAAGAAGAGTGAAGTTTTGACCTTTGAGTTGGCGGAAATAAGAGAGGAGGCAAAGATTTGGAGTTGGCTCATATGAGGAGGGGAAGTGGAGAGTTAACCCTAATTTGGTTGGGCTTATTTAGAGGCTCCATAAGCAGAAGGTGGGCCTGTTTGCAGGCTCAATGAAAATGAAATGGAGGTTGATAGGGCTTAATTAAATCATGAATATCACTAAAAACGGATATATTTGTATATTAAATTTTAAATTTAACTATTCAATATTATCAATTTCAAAATTATTTTAGGATGATTTTTTTATATTTATCAAATTATTTATAAATTTTAATCTTAACACATAATTATTTATTTTGTCAAGCGCGTGTAATTCTCTCAAATCTTTACTGTTCCATTGCGAAAAAGCTTTAGGGGGAGCTGCTACCGGTGGCTTGCCATGGCTTCTTCTTCCTCTTCGGCTCCTCAAGGGCCCCCCTCTTGGGCATCTCTGGTAGCAGATTTGAAATCTGATTTGAGGTTTATTGTTGAATCAAAGGAATCATTGGTTAATGGAGTGCTGCATATTCTGAAAGCTGTGGTTGACCTAGCTGTTCAGAAGCTCTAGTCGGCTATTGTGGATCAGTTTCTAGGTGTCGCTCCCTCATTGAAGGTCATCCGCAGTGTCCTTAATCGGATTTGGGGCTATGAGGGTGAGGTAATCATCTCGACTCCTTCAAAGGGTATGTTCCTTGTCGAGCTTCCTTCTCTTAAGCTCTGTGAATGGGCGGTCATGGCATATCCATCATGCTACGATGGTGCTCCGGAAGTGGACGATGGGGATAAAACCCATTGTTTCGTCACCGAGGGAGATACCTACTTGGGTTACGTTTAAGAAGGTTCCGCCAGTTCTAATCACGTCGGAGGGAGTCGATTGGCTTGCTGGTGAGATCGGGCAACCCATAAACAAGTTTGTTAGAGATGGTCTCAACGTCAAGGTTTGTGTTATTCGAAATCCTTCTGAACAAGTTACATCAAGTCTGAGTGTGGTTTTAGTAGGTGGAGAACAGAGAGATATTGAGATTGTTCTTGCTGAGCCGAGAGTTTATTCAGGGAAGGGTAAGCAGGTGTTATCCTAGCCAAAAAACATTTGTTCCAGTAGTCCGTGTACCAGACAATGCCTCTAAACAACCTTTGGGTGGGGAGGAGGCACCTGGGAGTAGGCTATTTGGAAAGGCTGGAGGGGAGTGGGTAATGTAGCCGAAACTTCTATGCAAGTGAAGGCTTCACCCATCCAATAGACCCTAAGAGGTCTGAGCCCTACTTCGGTTCATGAGGAGGAGGATGATGGTGTACTGGTAAGTGATGAGGAAGTTTATGATGAAACAATTCTTGGCAATGTGCCAGAGGAAACAGTGCAGTCAGATAGTGTTGAAGTTGGTGTTGGTAACGTTGAGTTGCAGGAGCATTCCAAAAGTATTGAAACTGTGTGTTCAGGTGCTGCATCACAAGTACAGGGGGCAGAGCCTTCTATCAGGGTAGTAGGAGAGGGAGGCTTTAAGAATCTTCGAAAGGCTAACTTCTCTGAATTAATAAGTTAGAGTACGGTCTTATCCCTAAAAGGGATAATTACTAGGCATAAAAACAAATGGAGATGAAGATTTGGGTGTGGAATGTGCGTGGCTTTAACACACGTGACCATTTTTTAGAGATGCAGTCTTATGTAAATAGCTATAACCTAGATATATTTGTTGTCTTAGAGCCCAAAACAAGAGTTCACAATATAGAGAAGCTGTTAAATGAGCGTTTCCCTGGTTGGTTGAAGGAATTCTGTTTTGATGGTTCCTTGGGGAAGATTTGTGTGGTGTGGAGGAGTTCCATTCCATTGAAAGTCATTAGTAAAGGCACTCGATGGATGCATTTTTTGGTTGACCTCCCTACTGCTTTTTACATTACATACGTGTCTGCTGCAAATTCTCAGATTCTGAGAAAAGAACTGTATAGGGACTTGTTGCAGTTGTCTGTTCAGGGGATGTCATGGATAGTAGCATGTGATTTTAATGCTATAATGGACATCTCTGACTCCTCAAGGCAACCTGCAAATCTTCAAAGGATGGAAGAGTTTAAAAACTTCATTCATGATAGTGAGCTAGTGGAACATACAGCATAAGGCCCTGATTTTACCTGGATTAATAATAGAGAGGAGGATGCTCTTGCAAGGAGATTGGATCGGGCTGTAATTAATCTTAATTGGCATCAGGTATTCCAGAGGAGTAGAGTAACGCTTTTACCATGTAGGTCTTCAGATCATTGTGCATTGCTCATTGAACCAGTGATTGAGATGAACAAGTCGCCAAAGCCTTTCAAGTTTTACATGTATTGGAGTAAACATCCATGGTTTATGGACCTAGTTAAAGAGGCCTGGATTATCAATGTTAAAGGTAAGACATTTGCTAAATTGTATGGCAAGCTTAAAGTTGTTAAAATTGGTTTGAAAAGGCTCAACAAAAACCATTATTCTCATCTCTAGAGAAGGGTTGAGGAAGCTGGTACTGAGGTTGAGGGGGCTAGGAAGATTGCTTTTGGCTGTCATTCTGAGGCCAATTTTGAGGCTATTGATAAAGTACTCACAAAGTATAAGAACCTGCAAGCTGCTGAAGAAAGTTTTTCTAGACAGAAATCTAAAGCTTTATGGATTAAAGAGGTTGACTCCTGCACTAAATTATTTTTTAATTATGCTCGTGCTAGGCTGATTAAAAACACTATTAAACAGATTAGAAGTGAGACAGGGGAAATAGTTGATGATCAGGAGGAAATCGCTAGGATCTCAATTAATTTTTACAAAAATCTTTTGGGATCTAGCTCACTTGTTGTGGACCTTGACTGGTCCTCTATTATTCGGGATCAGGTCTCAAATGCTGATGTAGACATGTTAGTGGCCCCTGTTTCAGAAAAGGAGGTCAAATTAGCTTGTTCTCTATGCATTCGGAGAAGTCCTCAGGACCTGATGGATTCAGTGTAGCTTTTTATAAACTCTGCTGGAACATTGTTAAGTATTATGTGGTCTCTGCAGTCCTTTACTTCTTTCATTCAGGTACCATGCCAAAGTTTTTGAACTCTATGTATCTAGAATTGATCCCAAAGAAGATTAATGCAAGTGATATGAGAGATTTCCGGCCCATCTCATGCTATAATGTTATCTACAAAGTCGTTTCTAAAATGCTTGCAAATAGACTCAGTATGGTGCTCCCTTCTGTCATTGGAATTGATCAATCGACATTTGTTAAAGGGAGGCTTATAGGGGATAATGTTCTGTTGGTACATGAATTGTTGAGGAATTATAAAAAGAAGAACGTTTCTCTGAGGTGTGCCATGAAGATAGACCTCATGAAAGCATTTGATTCAGTCGAATAGAGGTTCATCCTTAAAGCTTTACAAGCTATGAAGTTCCATTCACTTTTCATTACTGGATTGAGGTGTGTCTCTCCTCAACAATGATTTCAGTGAGTTTTAATGGTTCTCTGAAGGGGTATTTCCAAGCAAAAAGAGGTTTTAGACAGGGAGATCCAATTTCTCCTTATCTATTTGTTATTTCCATGGAAGTATTGGTTGGGTTGTTTGCACGGGTTGGTCGAGAAGGGGCTTTTTATTTCATCCCCAGTGCAAAGGTACAAGGCTGTCCCATCTCTATTTTGTTGACAATTTAATTGTCTTTACGAAAGCCTCCATCCCAGGTGTTACAGCCGTTGTTGAGGTCTTGGAAGAGTTCAAAGCTGGCTCTGGGCTCCGTTTCAATTTGGAGAAGAGTGAATTGTTCATTGTAGGGGTTGAACAGGGTCTTGCATCAGCCTTACTTGAAGTCTCAGGTATGAGAGAAGGTTCACTCCCTTTCGGATATCTAGGTGTTCCCTTCGATTCTGGTAAATTGAAGAGAATGAATGTCGTATATTGGTGAACAAAATCACTGCCAAAATATCTGATTGGACTTCAAAATGTCTTTCATATGCTGGGAAAGTGCAGTTGATTAATTCAGTTATAAGAGGGATTTTATACTAATGGATGTCAGTTTTCCTCTTACCAAAGTATGTTACTAAGGAAGTAGAAGGGATTTGTAGTAGGTTCCTGTGGGGGACGCTTCCTGGAGATAGGTCAAAGGTTGCTTGGAAGTTCATATCCTTACCTAAAACAGAGGGGGGGGGGGGGTTGGGGCTCAAGGAATTGCACAGTTGGAATGCTGCAAGTGCTTTAAGACATATCTGGTCTCTCTTAACTAGAGGGGGATCTCTTTGGGTGGCCTGGATTTCTAAATATAGAGTTAAGCAAAAAGATTTCTGGAGCATGAAGTCTTGTACAGGTTCTTGGATCTAGAGAAAGCTTCTTAAGCTCAGGGACACAGTTGCAAGAGTATTCACGGTTGGTTCTGGGGTGCTCTGTAATGGAAAGTTGATGGACAAATACAACATTAAAGAGGTATGGAATTCCATTAGACCTACTTCTAGCACTTCCAGGTGGTTTGAGTTGATCTGGTCAGTCTTTGTAATCCCTAGCAATAGCCTGTTCTGCTGGTTGATTTTGAGAGGCAGTATTTGAACTAAGAAGGATATTGCTACTTAGGGGCTGCCAACAGATATTTCGTGTGTTTTGTGTAACGTTGGAGTGGACAATCGTGCTCATCTCTTTTGGGAGTGTTCTTTTTCTAGCCTTGTCTTGCAGAGCTTCTTCCCTTCTATCTGCAGCTGCACTTGGAATGATGTTCTTATGCACTTCCAACAACAGTTTGGGAAGAAGGGGAGGGTTTACAAAGTCGAAAGACTAATGTTTGGGATTATTACTAGTTCGATATGGAGGGAAAGGTGTGGCTGATGTGACTCTATTTCATGCGTTTTGAGCTTGTGTTTATCCTAAGAATCTCCCGTGTTTGATCTCGAAATGCCATGACTTCTATGCTTTTAGAGTTGTTTTGTGTAAGTGTCCTTTTGTTGTCCGGAAGCAACTTAGGGGCCAAATTCGTTGTCTATCAGAGTTATCTTTGTGCATTTTCAGGATTTTTCATCGTAGTAAGGATGACAAGGAGCATGTAGGAGCAAACGTGAGGTCAATCAGAGCTAGGACGGAGGAGATAAGGTCGTTGCAAGTTTGGGATTTCTGCACTCAACTCTACTGAAGTTCTCGGCGAGAACTTCATAGCTCTCGCCGAGGAGTTTGAGAAATTAAAGTTCCAGTAGTTGGGTTTTCAAAGAAGTTCTCGGTGAGAACTTTCAATGTTCTCACCGAGAACATATGATGAAAGGGAAGGCTTTCCAGTTGGGTTTTCAAGTAAGTTCTCGGCGAGAACTTTGGGAGTTCTAGCCGAAAACTTTACTCTTTTCCACTAGACTATTTAAGGCAGCATCACGATTGTAGGAGGAGGCCATTATTTGATACACAATTCACAAAGCCTTTGACGAACACTTCCTTTCTCCACACATCGCCAATCGCTGATCATCAACCCTAGAGAGCTATTTCTGGTGCAACTCAAAGTAGAGGAGCTTAGATTGAAGTCCACAACCTTGGGGAGGAGTTTACAAGTGGAGGATTGCCATGGTGCTCTTGGTGATCATCTCCCTTTCTCTTTCCTTTGTTTCCTTGGCCATGTGTGGCTGATTTCCCAGGTTCATCTTGGACTGATAGATTCGTTATGCTAGGATAGAGGTTGATCGTATAAGCATGCTATGATTGATCTTGGTTGTAAGGAGATGATCTCTAGACTTGTTCTCAATTCCAATTTATGTTATGATTGCTTAATTTGGTCTATTCAATGTGATGTAATGCATGGGAGTGCTTAGATTACATGGTTTGTAGGTCTAGGGATTGAAGTGAGTGTGTTCTATGAGATTAGATCATCTCAATTCAGCCATTGTTGCATGATTTCTCTCTTGTACATTTTATCAAACACTTGGTGTGCACTAGGTTTTTCATTCATTTGAACTTTGATTAGTGTTTTGATGATTCTCTTAATATTAGGGAATTGACATGAGAGTGTGATTTCTAGCCTTATGGTCATAGAGTTATAGGAGAGGGTTTTGTGGCTTAGCATTTCACCAAACACCTTTAATGCATCCTTAGTCACTTAGCTTGAGAGCGAGAGCCTAAGTCGAGTGGTTTTAGGATAGGGATTTAGTGCTACGAGAGTGCATTGAGTCCATAGAAGGGATTTGCATGGTCATTCGATTGCATCCTCGATCATGTTTGGCTTGTTTGTTCATTTACTCCTCTTGAGCATGATGAAGCTATCTTTCAAAGTGAACCTCCTTTATCTTTGATTTGCACCACTTTGTTTTTCTTGTTTAGTTTTTTTTATGCTTTTTATTTCTTTTTCAAACCAAAACTTTTTTCAAAAGAATAGACTGTCTACGAGGAATGTGAGTAGTGGACATTGAGAGAACCTCGTGGAAATACGATCTTGATTGCTGTGAGTTTAATTAGTTGCACGTCAAGTTTTTGGCGCCGTTGCCGGGGACCTTTCTCAATCCTAAGAAAGCATTTAGTAGTGGACCAATCTATTCACTTCCTCCCACTTTAGTTTTGCTTCCTTTTACTTGTTTGCTTGTTTTTGGTATCCCGCATTGTCGTGTTACGTTGGTATTTTTGGTTGTGCTTGTGTGTAGGTACCTTGGTGTAATACATGAGTCGATTCACTCATCCCCAAGCACAATTTCGAGGACTCAAGCAAGTTGGCCAATGGTGGGGTCAAGATGAACAAGCTTCAACACCAATGTGGAATGAACAATATCCCTCTCCACCTCTACTCTACCATCAAATCTTGCCGGACTTTTGTCAAGAGGAATTCACAAGCCATGAACAACATCCCCACCGCTTTCCACGCTAGAGAACCTCTTGAAGATGGTGGAAGAAAGTGAGTGTCCTCAAGAGGAGTTCGTGAGCCATGAGCAACACTCTCCACCCATGACATCGTGTGGTGTGTCCTCGGGAAGAACATGTCCTTTAATCTCCTCCACTACCAAACATTCTTCCGTGTCAAGCTCTTCGGATTCACAAGTATCATCCTCATCATCATAAACATCCTCCACACTATTGGGGCGGCTTTCATTCTCTAAGGCTTCCTTCATGAGCTCCATAGTCTTATCCATGCGATTAAATTGAACCGCATTGTCTTCCGCAATATTTAAGATCTCATCGAGCAAGGAAGGGGGTGGAGAGTGTTGCTCATGGCTCACGAACTCCTCTTGAGGACACTCACTTTCTTCCACCATCTTCAAGAACTTCTCTAGCGTGGAAAGCCGTGGGGATGTTTTTCATGGCTTGTGAATTCCTCTTGACAATAGTTCGGCAAGATTTGATGGTAGAGTGGAGGTGGAGAGGGACATTGTTCATTCCACATTGGTGTTGAAGCTTGTTCATCCTGACCCCACCATTGGCCAACTTGCTTGAGTCCTCGAAATTGTGCTTGGGGATGAGTGAATCGACTCATGTATTACACCAAGGTACCTACACACAAGCACAACCAAAAATACCAACGTAACACGACAATGCGGGATAACAAAAACAAGCAAACAAGTAAAAGGAAGCAAAACTAAAGTGGGAGGAAGTGAATAGATTGGTCCACTACTAAATGCTTTCTTAGGATTGAGAAAGGTCCCCGGCAACGGCGCCAAAAACTTGACGTGCAAGTAATTAAACTCACAACAATCAAGATCGTATTTCCACGGGGTTCTCTCAATGGCCACTACTCACATTCCTCGTAGACGGTCTATTCTTTTGAAAAAGTTTTGGTTTGAAAAAGAAATCAAAAGCATAAAGAAAACTAAACAAGAAAAACAAAGCGGTGCAAATCAAAGATAAAGGAGGTTCACTTTGAAAGATAGCTTCATCATGCTCAAGAGGAGTAAATGAACAAACAAGCCAAACATGATCGAGGATGCAATCGAATGACCATGCAAATCCCTTCTATGGACTCAATGCACTCTCGTAGCACTAAATCCCTATCTTAAAACCACTCGACTTAGGCTCTTCCTCTCAAGCTAAGCGACTAAGGATGCATTAAAGGTGTTTGATGAAATGCCAAGTCACAAAACCCTCTCCTATAACTCTATGACCACAAGGCTAGACATCACACTCTCATGTCAATGCCCTAACACTATCATCAAAAGACTAATCAAAGTTCAAATGAATAAAAAACCTAGTGCACACCAACTGTTCAAAAAAATGTACAAGAGAGAAATCATGCAACAATGGTTGAATTAAGATGATCTAATCTCTTAGAACACACTGACTTCAATCCCTAGACCAACAATTTATGTAATCTAAGCACTTTCATGCATTACATCACAGTGAATAGACCAAATTAAGCAAACATGGCATAAAATGGGATTAGGAACAAGTCTAGAGATCATCTTCTTACAACCAAGATCAATCATAGCATGCTTATACAATCAACCTCTATCCTAGCACAACTAATCTATCAGTCCAAGATGAACCTAGGAAATTAGCCACACATGGCCAAGGGAACAAAGGAAAGAGAAAGGGAGTTGATCCCCAAGAACACCATGGCAATCCTCCACTTGCAAGATCCTCTCCCAAGGTTGTGGACTTCAATCCAAGCTCCTCTACTTTGAGTTGCACCAGAAATAGCTCTATTAGGGTTGATGGATCAGCGACTGAGAAGAGAGGAAGTGTAGAGTGTTCGTCGAATGCTGAATGTTGAGTAATCCAATGAATGATCCAATCCCCAATCCCCTGAGTCGCGACTGCTTATATATCCGCTGGAAAAGAGCAGAGTTTTGGGCGAGAAATTATAAAGTTCTCACCGAGAACTTCTTTGAGAATCTGCTGGCGAGCCTTCAGTTACTTCATATGTTCTTGGCGAGAACATTGATAGTTCTTGACGATAACTTCTTTGGAAATCAACTACACACCTCTTGTAAGTCATTTCTCAAACTCCTCGACGAGAACTTTGATAGTTCTCGCCGAGAACTTCAGTAGAGTTGAGTGCAGAATTCCCAAAGTTTCAACGGCCTTAACTCCTTCGTCCTAGCTTCGTTTGACCTCCTGTTTACTCCTATGTGCTCCTTGTCATCCGTACTACAATGCCAAATCCTAAAAATGCACAAAGATAACTCCGATAGACCACGAATTTGGCTCCAAAGTGGCTTCTGGATAACAAAAGTGCACTTTGCACAAAACATCCATAAAAGCATATAAGTCATGGTATTTCAAGATCAAAACTGGAGATTCTTAGGCTAAACATAGGTCTTAAAATGCATGGAAAATAATCACATCATACTCCCCTACGACTAAGCTTTTTCTTGTCCTGAAGCAAATGAATTAGAAAGCATCCAAGTTCACAAATGACAAGATCGGTCACATTGAGATTCAAACATTAGCAATTTGGCTTAGACAGTTCCACGAACAAACTTAACCTACACATGCAAGCACGTCAACCAAACAAGTCTAGACCTTGTTATTTTATGCACACTTCAAGTAGTTGTCAATTAGGACAAACATCTTTCCGAAAACATATTGATTCACAAAGTATCTGACCACGACAACACCAACTTTAATGAAAAGGGCTTAAACTCGGGATAGGATGCGGTTTAGGTGGAGGTAGGAAATATTTGGGAATTGGTGAGTGATCGTGACGTGGCTATCGACTCAACTTCATCCACCTCTTGATCTGCACTTCACACGTTCGAGCTAGGATCGCTTCATCAAAGACATCTTCCAAGACTTTTCTTCCACCATTTACTTACTGCATTGATGACACTTGAATTAACGTGATTATCAGCCTCATTTAAGCGACATTTCATTGCTTGAGACATAGTTTTTAGGGTAGAATAACGAATATTCAATCAATTGCCCTATCTCGTGCCATTTGTGTTACTTTGGCCCGTTTCGGGTCTATTTGATGGTTTTCTAGTGTTTTTATGTTAGCACAGGTTTTTGCCATCGAATACGGTAGCCAAGGACGTGTCTTAGATGTTGGAACCCCAAAGAATCACACATAAATCAACCGAAGAAATCACTCAAGTCAAAGAAACTCCTGCTTCATTTTACACATAGATTTTTGGCGAAAATACCTTTGGATTTTCGCCGAAAATACAAGAACGAATCCACTGTCCCGATCAAGAAGAAGTTTTTGCCAAAAATCCTCTATTATTTTCGACGAAAATATCAGAGGAAATCAGAAAATCTCGGGTAGGTTTAAATACAGAAATCGGCGGCTAAAGAAAAGGGGGAATACACACACACAACTTAGAACAGACATTGAGACAGGAGAGAGAGAAAGACGAGTTGAGGGAGTTCGAGGAGCCAGGGACGGATCGTGACGCCATCCATCCATCCATCTCGGAGAGCCAGTGCTAGGAGTTAAGAATCCAGCAGATTGAAGCTGCCAGGAGTCATCGAAATTAGGTTTTACAGTTCTTCTTTGTCTTCCCTACCTGAGATGTATTCTTTGTCTATCTTTGAGTCTTCTGGATTGAATATGAGAAGCTAAACTCGTGTAGCTTAGATTAGATGAACCCTAAGTGACCCGGGGCTTAAAGCGGTCACGGATCAGCGGTGATTAGATTCAAAATTCATTCAGTTTCTCTTTCATGTTTGATTTGTTCTTCACTGTTCATGTTTCTTGTCTGGTTTGGCCACCTAGATTAGATTCTTGTTAAGCTAAGGATAGAAGCGAACGCTCCCCTTACTTTAAAACATCAAATCGAACAATTAACCTTATAATTGGAGCGTGCCTTTCGTAGGAACCGATTAGGGTTGATCCATTGCAAGAGTAACTCATTATTCATTAGAATTTGCACCAGTTAAGTTAAGTCGTTGCGAGAGGCGACCGTACCCGGGCGGCTAATTAATCGTGGTAGCTAGATCGGATAGAGCGAACGTTCGCAAGTCTTAGACCTAGGGGTCAGGAGTTATGATGGTGTCTGTGAACTGAATGAACTAGAATCGAAAATCGCTGATCTGTTGACTACTGTTGCTCTGGTAATCTAAGGGGGATTCGAAGTCTAAGCATGTCTGTCATCTTTCTAGTCAATCAATCAATCTTTACTATTTCTTCATTTTAATTCATTTCAATTTATCTTTGTGTTTTAGTATAGAAGTCGTGGAACTCACACCACGCACAACGTGTTTAACCTTGAATTGATTTGCCAACATCTTTGAGTAAGGAAGTAGAGGAAACCCCTGGAATACGATCTACCCTAGCTTCACAGCTTGGTAGTTATTTGATCGACCGCTATCTTGCAGCTCATCAAATTGGTGCCGTTGCCGGGGACTCTTCTATTTTGTTGAAAGAAGAGTTGGCATTTTTATTCTTCTACCTTTTCACCTTTCATTTCCATCACACTTCAATTTTACACCGGTTGTGTTTGTTTTTGTCTCTTGCAGATCATAGCAGGTACAGAATCGAATCACTTCCGTTCCATCTTCCTTTACCGTGATGGCTACTATTAAGAGTGTTGCGGACTATAGTAAGCCGCGTGCATCCAACTTTCAATCCCCCATCACCGTGCTTTCTAATAACGATGATCCTGACTATGAGATTAAGATTCCTCTCCTAGACTGATCTCTAAGGACGTACAATTCGAAGGAAGGCCAGATGATAACCCCTACACCCATATAGATGACTTTTTGGCTGTCTGTGACACCTTCAAGTCTGGGAACCTCAACAAGAACGCTTTATATCTCTGAGTTTTCCCATTTTCTCTCAAAGGTGCAGCTAAACAGTGGCTTGGAAGCAAGCCGCAAGGCCACTACACTGACTGGGAGACATTGGCCCAAGATTTTGTTGAGGAATACTTTCCTCCCGCAAGGACAACTACTTATAAAGACCGCATCTTTAGGTTCACTCAGAGAGAAGATGCAAGCCTGTATGACACTTGGAATGAATTCCAATCCCTTCTCTTCAACTGCCCTCACCATGGGTATGAACAAAGACAACTGGCTGAATTCTTTGCTCGTGGTATGTGCGAAGAATCTTCAAAGTGGGTCAACTCCCTATCTGGCGGAGATTGCACCGCCCTTACTCCTCAGGATGCTCTTCTGCATTTTGCTAGCTGTGCTTCAAAGTCTAGAAACTGGGAGAGACAAAGAGAAGGAACCAAGAGTCAGAGTCAGATAAGTGTTGCAGAGCAGATCAAGGCAGAGGTTTAGAAACATCTACAAGCAGCTGGTATCTCTCTCGATCCTCCGTCAGCCACCACCTTTTCGGTTGACTGTGGATGGTGTGGATCCTGCGCTCATAACGGTGGAAGCTGCCTCAATTTCGGTACAGCAGAAGTCTGGTCTACATAAGAGATAAACTTCATTGATCAAGGCTTCGCCAACAATCAGAAAGGCTATGCCGGTTACAAAAACTACGTGCCACGGAACCAGAGCAACCGGTTAGTAGATCCTTATTATAGACCTCCGGGATTCATTGGAGGACAACACTAGTTTCAAGCAAAGCCGTACTATAGTAGAGATATAGACTATGAGAAGAAGTTTGATCAGATCATGAGCCGACTTGACGACCATGACATTCAGTTAAAAGCTCAAGCGGCACTCAATCAAGGATAGAGAGCCCAAAGTCAAAGGATAGAGGATGCTATAAGTAATATGACTAAACTTTTTACTAGCAATCCTCTCCTTAATCCAGTAGCATTTCAAGCAGACTCCGATACAAGGAGCGAACACGCTCAAGCTATTACCACCAGGAGCGGCAAGCAAACAACTGATCCAAAGGCTTCGGAACCTGACATGATACCAGATACTAGTGCTACCATGGATATGCCAGAAATAGAAGACATCACAGAAGAGGAAGAAGAAGCATCTGCTCCTCCTCCTCCTCCTCCCAAGACAGCTCCTGAGCCTGTCTTGGCGCCATATGTACCTCAGATTCCCTTCCCAAAAGCTGCAAGGAGCAAAGCCAAGGATCACGACACTCAGTATAAGAAGTGGTATAATGTTCTTAAGACTGCAGAGATCAAGATACCAGTGACGGAAGCTGTAGAGATTATACCACCGCTTGGGAAGTTCTTTAAAGACCTAGTGAAGAAAGTGAAGAACGGAGAGGCATACTCTGTCATGCTTACTAATGAATGCGCCTCTCTATTCGGTACGCCATCTCCCACGCGACAGCCGCCACCACCCCCAGCTAAGTGTTCTGATCCTAGTCCTTTTACATTACCGTGCATTATTAATGGCATTAAAATTGGTCGCAATCTGGTTGATTTTGGTGCTTCTATTAATGTTATGCCTGTTTACCTATACGACAAGCTGAACCTAGGGCAATTAAAACCGATTACTTTGCATCTTGTGTTAGCCGATAGGTCTGTCACACTACCCAGAGGTATAATAGAAGATGTAGCTGTCTGCTGTGGTCCGTTTACTATAATTGCAGATTTCGTTGTTTTAGATACTCGTGAGTTAGACGGAACACTTATCTTAGGTCGACCTTTCTTAGCCACTGCTGGTGCAAATATTAACTGCAAGCAAGGCCTGTTAACTTTGAGTGTAGGACAGGAGAATGTTGCATTCCGCATTAAAGAAAGCATGAGATACTCTATTGCACAAGATGATAACTGTTATACTGTTGATCCCCTAGAGTTGGCTTCGGCCAACTTCTTTACTAATGCCTTATCTAGTGATCCACTAGAGTTATGTTTGATTTCAGGGATTGACAATGCATTAGAAGACCCAGAGCAGCGCAAATGGCAAGATGCATTGGACGAGCAGAAGGCGACATTCACACCCCTCCATGCGCCTCCACACATCGAGCCAGCATCGAGTCGGATTACTACTTCATATGAGAACCCGCCATAACTTACTTTGAAGGAGCTGCCTGACCACCTTGAATACGCATTTCTGGGAAAGGACTGCAAGTTACCTGTCATCATCAACTCGAATCTATCTCCTGAGCAGAAAGAGCAACTGATCAGGCTACTCAAGAAGCATGTCCGAGCTATTGCCTGGCAGTTGGCAGACATCAGAGGCATCTCGGAAACCTTCTGCAAACATCGAATAGTAGTTGATGAAGAATTCAAACCAGTCAGACAGCCTCAACACCGACTTAACCCTCTGATGCAGGAAGTTGTAAAGAAGGAAGTACTCAAGCTTCTAGACGACGGTATAATCTATCCTATTGCCGACAGTCCTTGGGTCAGTCCGACTCAAGTCGTTCCTAAGAAAGGAGGAATCACAGTCATCCCTAATCCAAAGGGTGAACTCATTCCTACCCGCACAGTTACCGGATGGAGAGTCTGCATCGATTATCGATGACTCAATGATGCCACCAAGAAGGATCATTTTCCATTACCGTTTATTGATCAGATGCTTGAACGATTGGCTGGTCACGAATACTACTGCTTCTTGGACGGGATGTCCGGTTACTTCCAGATCCCCATCGAGCTTGATGATCAAGAGAAGACGACCTTCACATGCTCGTTTGGTACGTTTGCTTATCGTCGTATTCCTTTTGGTTTATGTAACGCTCCTGCTACCTTTCAGAGATGTATGCTTGCTATATTTGGAGATCTGGTAGAGAACATGGTGGAGGTAATCATGGACGACTTCTCCGTTTATGGAGATTCATTTTCCAAGTGCCTGGCCAATCTGGACAAGGTGCTAGCCCGTTGTGAGGAAACCAACCTAGCTCTTAGTTCGGAAAAGTGTCACTTCATGGTCACCGAAGGCATTGTTCTGGGCCGCAGGATCTCTAAGACCGGTATAGAAGTCGATCGTGCCAAGCTTGAAACCATTGCCAGCCTACCACCGCCGACCTCAGTTAAGACAGTTCAAAGTTTCCTCGGTCATGCTGGATTCTACCGGAGATTCATCAGAGACTTTTCCAAGATCACTCTTCCAATGACGAAGCTTCTTGAGAAAGATGTTCCTTTCTTTTTTATAAAGCCTGTCTTGAAGCTTTTGAGACTCTGAAAACTCAACTCACCACCGCACCAATCCTTACAGCACCGGATTGGAATCTCCCATTCGAGCTCATGTGCGATGGTAGCGATTTCATCGTTGGCGCGGTTCTTGGTCAGAGAAAGGAGAAGAGATTTCATCATATCTACTTTGATAGCAAGACACTCAATGACGCTCAGAGAAACTACACTACTACGGAGAAAGAGCTTCTGGCTATCGTTTTCTCCTTTGACAAGTTCAGACAGTATCTGGTTCTTTCACATACCATTGTCTACACAGATCATGCTGCTCTGCGCCATCTATTAGCCAAGCAGGACTCAAAGCCACGTCTCATCCGGTGGATCCTTCTCCTCCAAGAGTTCGACATAGAGATTAAAGACAAGAAGGGAGCAGAGAACTTAGCAGCAGATCATCTCTCTCGCCTCGAGGAATCACAGACAGGTAAGTCTACTACCCCTATCAATGATTCTTTCCCTGACGAGCTGTTGCATGTTGAAACGTATGAACAGGTTAACAGCATAGCTATTGAGCCCTGGGCAATCCCTCACGCTCAAGATCTGAGTAATGCAACGACTCGGAAGAACCATGGTATGCAACCCTGGCTAACTATCTCTCACACGGCATTGTACCTCCTGAGCTGGATTTCAATGCACGCAAGAAGCTCTTTAAAGAAGCCAAGTCATACTTCTGGGATGAGCCTTTCTTATACCGCATCAGTCTTGATGGAATAATCCGGAGATGTGTTTCTTACATCGAAGCAGCTGATATCATACGTAAATGCCATGAAGGACAGTTCGGAGGACACTTCGGAGGCAACAGCACGGCACGAAAGGTGCTCGAAACAGGTTTTTACTGGCCCTTGATTTTTAGTGATTGCGACATTTTTGCTCGACGTTGTGATGCATGCCAGCGATCAGGTAACATCTCTAACCGTAATGAGATGCCCCAAATCGTTTCTTTAACTGTTGAAATCTTTGATGTTTGGGGAATTCCTTTTATGGGTCCGTTCACACCCTCCAACGGAAATAAGTACATCCTTGTAGCCGTTGATTATGTTTCTAAGTGGGCTGAAGCTGAAGCTCTACCCACTAATGATTCAAGAGTGGTGGTTCGGTTCCTTACCCGTCTTTTCACGCGTTTTGGTTCACCGCGCTTCATCATAAGCGATAGGGGTACCCACTTCCACGGACAATTCGACCGGGTGTGCAAACGTTTTGGCGTCACTCACCGAATGTCCACAGCTTACCATCCTCAAGCGAATGGTCAAGCGGAAGTGACAAACCGTGAGCTCAAGCAGATTCTTGATAGGACAGTTGGCCGGTCTCGCAAGGACTCGTCATCCAAGCTTAATGATGCCTTATGGGCTTATCGAACTGCCTACAAGACTCCCATCGGTACCTCACCGTATCAGCTGGTCTATGGCAAGGCATGTCATTTGCCAGTTGAGCTCGAGCACAAGGCATTATGGGCTAATAAAGAGTTGAACATGAGCTATGCAGTAGCAGGTAATAATCATCACAACCAGATCGCTGAGCTCGAGGAACACCGACTCCACGCATATGAGAGCACAAAGTTATACAAAGAGCGCACGAAGAAAATTCATGACTCTCAATTGAAGACTATCAAGCAGTTCTATCCCGGAGAAGAAGTCCTCTTATATAACTCCCGATTGAAGCTTTTCCCGGGTAAACTGAAGTCCCGTTGGTCCGGCCCTTATACCGTGGTGCGGCAGTCATCCTTAGGTAGTGTCCTCATCAAATTGCATGATCAAAAGCCATTTATGGTCACCGGGCATAGGCTTAAGAAGTATCTGCAAGGATTAGCTGTCTCTTCCATAGACGTGCACTACTTTGCTTTGGAATCATGACACGAATCCAGGTATCGTCTGGCTCACGAACGTTAAACAAGAGCGCTTCGTGGGAGGCAACCCACGGCTGGAGTCAGTATTTTCGTTTTGAGTCATTTTGTTTTAAAACCCCTTCAAAAAAAAACTGTTGACCCATTTTCGAACGAATTTTTGCCGAAAATTCCTGTTTAAAACCGACCTGTTTCTCCTGTTCCAACTTTTCGAACTGAAACTACCATCTTTTCGCCGAAAACATTTCTTCATTTAAACTGAGATTTTCGCCGAAAATCTATCAGCTTTTTCACCGAAAATTTGCCCCCTTTTCACCGGTATATAACGCCCCCTTCGGTTTTCGTTTTCGCGACATTCAAACTCCCCCATCCGAAAATTTCCCACAAGAACGAACTCTCTCTCTCTCTGTTCACCGCCGCCGCCTCCTTGACCGCCGACCAGCCGCCACTGCCACCTCATTCACCAGCCGCCGCCGCCCTTCCCTGTTGCCTAGCCCTCGGTTCAAACCCTAGAATCAGAGCTTTTCGGCTCCGGCTCCTCCCGACCTAGTTTTCAAGTTTTTCATCGATTTCTCAGATTTCCAATCATTTTCTCGAGTCATGTCTTCACGATTAGTTGTTCAGCCCTTGATTGTGCATCTTTTGGCTTTTTGACTTTCAGTTTTCGGCATGGTTGACTTTTTGGTTCTCCCTCGTTTTTCATGATTGCTTTGTCGGTGTTAGTTAGCTAGGTTCTGGCATTCCTTTGTGACCTTTTACGGCTCGTGACTTGTTATCTGTGCGATCGTGTTACTGAATCATTCCATTCCTCATGCTTGCTAAATGGATTGACAGTTCCTTACTGCTATATCTTGATTCGATGATCTCTCGATTTTCTTTGTTTGCCCCCGCTTGTCAACCTAAGTGTGGGGTAGAATTCTTGTCTTCTGATGTTGGTTTTTCCTGAGTTATGTTTTATAGGGCTCCCAATCGTTTTAAGACTACCAGTGCAGATAGAGCGCAGCGATCCTCCGCTCGCCAGACCCGGACACCATTCGCCCGACCACCCGCACCAGCTGCACCAACATCGACGACTGTGGCCATCATCCCCGATGATGCACCAATCCCTGCGACTCCTATCTCCTCTATTCCTACACTTGCCAATGGGGCCCTACATCCTTTCATCGCAGCCCTGGAGCCGCACCAGCTAGAGGTCTTTCAGAAGATCAAAGACATCCCTCCGGCTAAAGTGGATGTTCTTTCTCTAGACAGTCTCAAGGCGCACAATCCGGCTTGGCACTCGACCGTCGACACCGCCCTTCATAAAGCCGGTTTATGAGTGCTGACCGCTCATGGCTCCCCCTACCCGCTTGTCGCTCTTCAAGAGTTCTGGAGTTCGTTCCAGCGCCTCACCCCGAAGCCCATTCATGAGCAGAAATTCGTATCCTTTCACCTCGGTGGTGTTCTTCATGAGAAGTCCCTTCGCGAGTTCGGCCGCCTGCTGGATCCGCACGTCAATCTCGATACAACATTAGCTGGCTTCACGGATACATACTCCATCACGAGTGCTCCTTACCCAGACGTGTGGAGATAGGCCTCCTGCGAAGATGAGATCTCACCCATCGTTAACCCCACGGTCGGTGATGACATTCGATTTGACGTGATTATCAGCCTCATTTAAGCAACATTTCCTTGCTTGAAACGTGGTTTTAGGGTAAAATAGCGAATATTCACTCAACTACCCTATTTCCTACCGATTTGGTTACTTTGGCCCTTTTCGGGTCTATTTGATGGTTTTCTAGTGTTTTTGCGTAAGCACAGGTTTTTGCTGTCAAATAAAGTAGCCATGGACGTGTCTAAGGCATTGGAACATCGAGGAACTGTACCGGAATCGATCAAAGGAGCCAATCAAAGTCCAACCAAAAGTCTGCCCGAATACAAAGATACTTTCACCGAAAATACCCTAGGGTTTTCGGCGAAAATAATATCATATTCAGACTGGTGCCAAGACAAAGAAATATTCGGCGAAAAGAACCTGGGATTTTCGGCGAAGATGCAAGGGAAATCCACTGATGTTCAACTAAGGACGGTTTCGGCGAAATCAATCAACTGCTCGGACCGAAGACATTGAACAGCCGGCGGAGCCCTGAACTCAAAGCCAGTTTCGCCGAAACTATCCCTATGGTTTCGGTGAAAACATCAGCTCAGCCCGGCCCAACTAGGGTTAAGTATAAATACTTAACTCGGTGGCCCAAAAGGGAGACACCTCATAATTACAAATCATAATTACGTTTTCCAAGGATTTTTCTCTGAATTCTGGAGTGAAGAGTTAGGGTTCGAAGAGCCAGGAAGAGATCGTGACGCCATCCTTCCATCTCGGAGACTCGGAGCTAGGATTGAAGATTACCGGAGATCGAAGCTTCACGGATTCGTCAAATTAGGTTTTACAGTTCTTCTCTATTCTTCCTACCTGAGATGTATTCCTTGTTTGTTTTCGATTCTCTTATTTCTGATATGAGTAGCTGAACTCGTAGAGCTTAGATTAGATGAACCCTAAGTGACCCAGGGCTTTAAAGCGGTCACGGATCGGCGGTAATTAGATTCAAAGTTCAATCAGTTTCTCTTTGCATGGTTGTTTTGTTCTTCATTGTTTAAGTTTCTTTCCTGGTTGATCGCCTAGATTAGGTTTTTGCAGGTAGGGTTGTCGCCAGACAGCTTCCCTGCTTTAAACATAAAAACTTGTCTTTCTTGATCATCTAGATTAAATTCTTGTTAAGCTGAGGATAGAAGAGAACGCTCGCCTCACTTTAGAACATCAATTCAACCAGTTAACCTTATAATTGGAGTGTGCCTTTCGTAGGAACCGGTTAGGGTTAATCCACTGCAAGAGTAACTCATAAATCACTAGTAATTGCACCAATTAGTTAAGTCGTTGCGAGAGGCGACCGTACCCGGGCGGCTAATTAATCTTGGTAGTTAGATCGCATAGAGCGAACGTTCGCCAGTCTTAAACCTAAGGGTCAGGAGTTATGGTGGTGTATAGAAATCGATTGAATTAGAATTGAAAACCGCTGATCTTGTGATTGCCGTTGCTCTGGTGATCTAAGGGGGATTTGAAATCTAAGTTCGTCTATCTTCCCGTTAGTCAATCTTTTAATCTTTCTGTCTTTTGTTTTCCTTTGCTTAATAGATTAGAAGTCGTGGAACTCACACCACGCACAACGTGTTTTAACCTGAGTAATTTGCCAGCTTCTTCAAAGTAGTCGATTAGAAGAAACCTTGAGTCGAATACGATCTGCTATACGCTTTTTCTTAGCATTAGTAGTTATTTGGTTGAACGCATCACAACGACACGTTCACCAAATTGGCGCCGTTGCCGGGGACTCTTCTATATTGTTTGAAAGAAGAGTTGGCATTTTATTCTTCTACTTCCATCTTTCATTTTCCATCACACTTCGATTTTACACCAGTTGTGTTTGTTTTTGTCTCTTGCAGGTTAAGAAAATTCAGAAGCAAATCACTTCCGATCCACCTTCCCCTACCGCAATGGCTGCTCAAAAGAGTCTTGCGGATTACAATAAGCCAAGTGCTACTAGTGTTCGTTCTTCCATCTTTGTGTCGCGCGATGAAGACGGTCCTGACTATGAGATCAAGATCCCTTTCCTGGAAATGATCTCTAGGGATTTACAATTTGAAGGCAGGCCATTAGACAATCCGTGCACGCATCTGGCGGATTTCCTTGATCTCTGCAGCACTTTCAAGAATGGGAATCTCGACAAGAACACTCTTTGCTTGAGAGCTTTTCCGTTCTCTCTGAAAGGTGCAGCTAAGAGGTGGCTCACTGGCAAACCACCTGGCTACTACACTGACTGGGAGACTCTTGCTCAAGAATTCGTAGAGGAATACTTCCCTCCTTCCAAGACAACTGCTTATAAGAAAAACATCTCAAGGTTCAGACAGAGAGAAGGGGTAAGTTTACATGAAACTTGGGACGAATTCCAGGGACTCCTCTTCGATTGCCCTCATCATGGCTTCACTCAGATACAACTAGTCGAGATTTTTGCTTGGGGTCTAAACGAAGAGTCATCTGAATGGGTTAACTCCTTAGCTGATGGAGACTACACCGCACTCACAGCAGAAGCTGCTCTTCGTCACTTTGCAAACTGCGCATCCAAATCGAGAAGCTGGGAGAGACAGTTTGGAGCAGCTAAGAGCCGACCAAGCCGTGAAGATCAGATCAAGATTGAAGTGCAGAAAGAAATGAAGAAGATTTTTGGTAACTGGTCTTCAGAGGAGTTGAACTTTATTGATCAAGGCTTCACCAACAGTCAACAGGGCTACCCCGATTATCGTCAGTTCAGACAACCTCCTCAGCAACAAGGAAGCTTCCAAGAGTGTCCTCCTTACAACCTCGGATTCAACCAGAGTCAGAATCAGTACTTGAGCGATAGTTATCAAGATCAACCTCAGAGATCTACATCAAGGAACACAAGGGATATCGAGGTAGCCAAGATGTTCGAGCTGATCATGGAAAGGCTCGATAAATATGAAGAGAAATTCAAGCTTCAAGCCGCCATAAATCAAGAACATGAAGCTCGAGGTCAACGAGTGGAGGGTATGATAAATAACACGTGTAGCTTGATAACTAGTAGCCCCCTCCTGAATCAATCATCGGTTCAGGCCGACTCTACCATTAGGAGGGAGCACGTCAAGGCCGTCTCCACAAGAAGCGACAAGCAATCAGCTGATACTGTAGCTCCTGAACCAGCCATAATCCCCGAAGCTATAACCATTGACAAGCCAAAGATCGAGGAGGATAATAGAGAAGAAGAAGAGGAGGTGACTGCCCCGCCTTTCCTGACAAAGACAGCACCTGCGCCACCTCTCCCTCCATATCAGCCTCGGATTCCGTTTCCTAAGGCCGCACAATCAAAGGAGAAAGATCATGATCCCCGGTACAAAAAGTGGCATGGATACTTGAAGAACACGACTATGAATACACCAGTTACTGATGCTATCCAAGTGATACCGGAGGCTGACAAAATCGCAAGGGATCCTGCGAAGAACAAGAAGAAGAAAGAGTTGTCTCCCGCCCCCCTCGAGGAAGAATGCTCTGTTATCCAGGGCCAAGCGACACCCATACCACCCCCAGCTAAGTGTCGAGATCCCGGTGCTTTTACTTTGCCTTGCACTATTAATAATGTGAAAATTGATCGTAGTTTAATTGATCTAGGTTCTTCTATCAATGTTATGCCTACATGCCTGTTTAAGAAATTGAACCTAGGAGAATTGAAACCAATTAGCATCCATTTAGTGTTTGCCGACAGATCTGTTAAACTGCCTAGGGGATTGTTAGAAGACGTGGTTGTCCGTTGTGGTCCTTTTACTATTCTGACTGACTTTGTTGTCATGGATACTCGAGAGGAAGAAGTCACCCTTCTCCTAGGCCGACCATTCATGGCAATAGCCGGCATTAACATTAATGTCCCGAATGGCTCGTTGACATTAAGGGTCGGCAAGGACACCATGACATTTCGCATCAAGGACGGTATGCAAGTCCCAGTTAGAGAGGAGATGCACTGTTTATATGTTGAAGCTATGGAGTTGGCCTCGGTCAACTCCGTTACTAATGAAAAATCTAGAGTTTCTGCAGAAATCTTCTTGCCAGGTGTCGGACAGGTCCCTAATCTGAAGAATGAACTGCCGGCACAGAGGCCGAGAAAGAAGGAGGATCCGACGGCATCCCCTCATGAATCACCAAACGTCAAAGATCCTGGCGAAGTAAAGAAGGAGAATAAAGAGAAGACGAAGGAGGTTTGGAAGCCGATTGCTCAGCCCCCGTTTGCCAAGCCACCAGAACGAACCAGGATAATTCACGCAAACGGGAAGAAGTTCACACTTGCCGGAGGATCCCCAAGGCCATATTTCATGAACTCCGGCTCAGGCCTAAGAGAAATCCTGAGTTGGGATGTCTCCTAACACCATCCAGGTATCGTCCGGCTCAAGGACGTTAAGCAAGAGCGCTTCGTTGGAGGCAACCCACGGCTGGAGTCAGTTTTTGATTTGTGTCAACCTTAGTGTTTTAGAGTCGGTTCGGGAGAACCAAAAGTGTCAGTTTGTTTGACTTCTTATTTTTCTGGTGTAGTCTGTGTGTCATAGTGTCTATGGCAAGTTGAATGAGGTTGTTCCGATTTTTGTGGATTTAACTGTGATTTTCTGAAAATTGTCGGATTTGCGAAAATATTTTCAACCGAGCAGTTCAAAATTTTTGGCGAAATTTCCAACCCATTTTCGGCAAAAATTTCCTTCTTAATTTTCACTGAATTCTCCTGTTTCAAACTTTCGGTCCGAAAAATACCTTGTTTTCGGCGAAAACCGGCAGTGAATTTTAACTCCAATTTTCGGCGAAAATTCCCTATTATTTTTGCCGAAAATCCTTTCGAAGATCAGCCAAAATTTCACTTTCAAATCCGGATTTCAACCTCTCTTCACTCACTCTCAGTTTCAAAAATTTCCACGAATGTTCTAGCATGCTTATGGGGTTTTGTGCTTAAATTTCATATCATTGGGTCTTATGTTGCTATGCATAAGAGTGATTCTTCGTAATGTTGACTTCTGAGAAATATCGGTTTGACCATGAATTGTTCTTGAACATTTGGCTGCCTTATGTGCTCATTTTCGTTCATATTATTGTGTTGCCATCTGAGATCATATTATACCGTCATTTTCCAAGTTGTGATAGTCTTGCCATAATTAGGGTTCAATGTGCTGTGATGTTGACTTTTTGAGTGTCGGTTCGACTTCTAATCCCTAATTATGGTATGAACGTTCCGACTAGACATATGCATACCTTGTAATTTCCTGTGATTACCGGTTACTTACTTTGCTTACCCCCACTCGGTTTTCCTCATTTCTTTGTGAAATTGAGTTTTTCGACTAAGTGTGGGGTGGGTTATTAGTTAATTAATCTGGTTTCGTTTCTGGTTTTAGGAATGTCACTCATAAGCGCAGGACTACGGCGCGACTTGATACCGTCACTCGGGACGTCAGATGAACTATTGTGCAGCAACACATGCTCCGCTCTGACGGGAGGAACTCGAGTAGCTACTCCGCTCTGCCCTGAGGAACCGTGCTCATCCCCTACACCAACCATCCCGGTCCAGGTTCTTCTACTTCACTCTGAACTCTAATTTTGGTCCTGTGAGGACACAATCCGATTTAAATGTGGGGTAGGATGCTAGAGAACCTTGCATGAGCTTGATTGCTATCTATGATTCTGTGGTTCATTTTTGAAAATTCTCTAGCATAGAATTGCTCAATTCTTGACTTTTGATGTTAAATTGACTTTAATTTTGAACAATGACGTCTAGACTGTTCCACTTAGAACCTGTAACCAATGTGTCGGAACTGATATTAAACGAGTCTAGGTCAGAACAGATCATAAATCACTTCGGTAGTTGAAACTTGAATTAATTGAATTGATTGGTTTGTTAATAACAAAGCTCGATAGCACCGTTCTAAGATGATAGATGCTAGCTTCTTCCATGTTTTTCACTCCATACTTGTTCACCTGTGATTGTGGCTTGAGATTAGACGGAAATCCAATTCGAAATCTTGTGTAAAAAGTTATAAATAGCTAGGATCAAGTGGCTAAATTGGTTAAATCAAGTAATTAAGTGTTGCAAATCAATGCTAAGTTTTTGAAGTGCTGAAAATAAAGCTAGGCAAACCCGACACCTAAGTGAAGTGTTCGGGTTGAGCACTAGCAAAGGCACAAATACTGTGAGCTAGGCAGGTCCAACACCTAAGTGAAGTGTTTGGTATCGAGCACTAGTATGCAGTAAATAAATTGAAGGAATAAGTTAAGCTTGAACGAAATTGTTGTTAAAAAGCGGTCCTAGCTAGAACATGTAACGTACAGATCTAGAAACGGATGAAGTCGAGTCGATAGCCACGTCACTTTTCCTACCTCCGCGTCCACATCATGGCTAGAGCTTAAAGTCTTTTCTCATTAGAATTGGTGTTATCGTAGTCGGTTAATTATGATTAATTGTCTTGCCAAGAGACGAGCTTTGTTAAAACTACTACATGAAGTGTGCAGAAATTAGTAAGATTGAAAACTTGTTTGGTTGATATTCTTGCATGTGTAGGTCACCTTTTCTACGTGGAACAGTCTAAACCAAATTGTTAGAATTGAATCTCGGTTTAATCTCGTGTCATTTGTGAATTTCAGTGTTTTCTAGTTCAGTTTGCTTGAGGACAAGCAAAAGCTTAAGTGTGGGGTATTTGATGACACTCGATTTGACGTGATTATCAGCCTCATTTAAGCAACATTTCCTTGCTTGAAACGTGGTTTTAGGGGTAAAATAGCGAATATTCACTCAACTACCCTATTTCCTACCGATTTCGTTACTTTGGCCCTTTTCGGGTCTATTTGATGGTTTTCTAGTGTTTTTGCGTAAGCACAGGTTTTTGCCGTCAAATAAAGTAGCCATGGACGTGTCTAAGGCATTGGAACATCGAGGAACTGAACCGGAATCGATCAAAGGAGCCAATCAAAGTCCAACCAAAAGTCTGCCCGAATACAAAGATACTTTCGCCGAAAATACCTTAGGGTTTTCGGCGAAAACAATATCATATTCAGACTGGTGCCAAGACAAAGAAATATTCGGCGAAAAGAACCTGGGATTTTCGGCGAAGATGCAAGGGAAATCCACTGATGTTCAACTAAGGACGGTTTCGGCGAAATCAATCAACTGCTCGGACCGAAGACATTGAACAGCCGGCGGAGCCCTGAACTCAAAGCCAGTTTCGCCGAAACTATCCCTATGGTTTCGGCGAAAACATCAGCTCAGCCCGGCCCAACTAGGGTTAAGTATAAATACTTAACCCGGCGGCCCAAAAGGGAGACACCTCATAATTACAAATCATAATTACGTTTTCCAAGGATTTTTCTCTGAATTCTGGAGCGAAGAGTTAGGGTTCGAAGAGCCAGGAAGAGATCGTGACGCCATCCTTCCATCTCGGAGACTCGGAGCTAGGATTGAAGATTACCGGAGATCGAAGCTTCACGGATTCGTCAAATTAGGTTTTACAGTTCTTCTCTGTTCTTCCTACCTGAGATGTATTCCTTGTTTGTTTTCGATTCTCTTATTTCTGATATGAGTAGCTGAACTCGTAGAGCTTAGATTAGATGAACCCTAAGTGACCCAGGGCTTTAAAGCGGTCACGGATTGGCGGTAATTAGATTCAAAGTTCAATCAGTTTCTCTTTGCATGGTTGTTTTGTTCTTCATTGTTTAAGTTTCTTTCCTGGTTGATCGCCTAGATTAGGTTTTTGCAGGTAGGGTTGTCGCCAGACAGCTTCCCTGCTTTAAACATAAAAACTTGTCTTTCTTGATCATCTAGATTAAATTCTTGTTAAGCTGAGGATAGAAGCGAACGCTCGCCTCACTTTAGAACATCAATTCAACCAGTTAACCTTATAATTGGAGTGTGCCTTTCGTAGGAACCGGTTAGGGTTAATCCACTGCAAGAGTAACTCATAAATCACTAGTAATTGCACCAATTAGTTAAGTCATTGCGAGAGGCGACCATACCCGGGCGGCTAATTAATCTTGGTAGTTAGATCGGATAGAGCGAACGTTCGCCAGTCTTAAACCTAAGGGTCAGGAGTTATGGTGGTGTATAGAAATCGATTGAATTAGAATTGAAAACCGATGATCTTGTGATTGTCGTTGCTCTGGTGATCTAAGGGGGATTAGAAATCTAAGTTCGTCTATCTTCCCGTTAGTCAATCTTTTAATCTTTCTGTCTTTTGTTTTCCTTTGCTTAATAGATTAGAAGTCGTGGAACTCACACCACGCATAACGTGTTTTAACCTGAGTAATTTGCCAGCTTCTTCAAAGTAGTCGATTAGAAGAAACCTTGAGTCGAATACGATCTGCTATAACGCTTTTTCTTAGCATTAGTAGTTATTTGGTTGAACGCATCACAACGACACGTTCACCAGTCGGTGACATCTTTCACCCTATTCTTAAATTCTTGCATTATGTTTGGGTGCAATCTCTGTGTTATTGCAGCAAGACGAGCCGTCACCATGTTTCTTTGGAGGAGCTCGTATTATTCCGTGCTTTAGACGCGGATGCCAACTTGCACCCCGGATGGTGGCTTGCACGATTCTTTCACAAGCGCACTACCGCCAAGAAGCTCCCTTCTGACCCTTCATTTCAATTCTGATCAAGAATCTCCAGCTCGGTGACAAATGGGGCCCCGACATTCCTCGTGTCCCGGTTGAGCATATAGGTGCTGAACTCGCCATAGCACGGGGCATCGACCTTTCAGCAGATTTTGAGCATTGCACGTCACTCCCTCACCGCATTCCCCAGTCCGTTGACCGCCCACTGTCGCGAGCGCAAATCACCGCGGAGATGAATGAGAGGCTGGCGCGTATTAAGAAGTGGCAGCTAGACTACTCGGCTGGTTCGCTTCAATGGCAGAAGGACCGAGTAGCACATGAAGAAACTCAGAACGAGCATTGGTCCATTCTCCAGCAATTCATGGCCGACCAGTCTGCCTGACACACGGATGATATCGCATGGCGACAGCAGTTGGGGCAGCAGTTTGACATTTCAACCATCCCTACCCCGCCTCCACCCCCTCCCGCGGAACAGTGATTAGGTTGTTTCTACCCTTTTCCATTTCTTTTCTTTCTTCTTTTCGGATTTCTACCCAATTTTATTTTGTGTGGATCCGGGGCACTTGTCCCGATGTCCTTTTGATTTTTTTATTGTTTGTGTTTTGTAGTCTTTTGAGTAGCTACTCCGCTCCGCTCTGGCACCTCCACGTCCATCCACTACACCGCCCATCACCCTCCAGGTTCTTCGTATCTCTCTACTTTAGTTTGGTCCTGTGAGGACACAGAACAGTCTAAGTGTGGGGTAGGATGTTAGAAAACCATGCATGATCCTGATTGCCTATATCTTTGTGTGCCTCGTGATTCCTGTCCAGTCTCTCTAGCAATAGAATGGCCCAGTTCTTGATTTTTGATGTTAAGTTGTTGTTCAAACTTTCATAATGATGCTTAGACTGCTTAACCTAGAACTTGAGAACCAACCTGTATACTTTGATGCTAAATTGCCTGGTCAGAACAGAATTTTTAAAAAATCACACTTGTAGTTTGTAGCTTTGATTGCATAAAAATGACCGAATCCGACTAGCAAATCAACTGTGAGCTTTTGATCCATTGCACGTAACTTGCAATTTAAATTCTTTCTGAGTGATTTTTTGTTTACTTGAATGAGTTAGAATTTGCATGAGACCTACTCGAGACCACACGATGACACGAGTTCTAGAATGATAGGGGCACCTAGATTCAGCTACTAAGCCAGCTAGCCTACCTAACGATAAAATCCATTAGGTGTAGACCCTTGAGCTTGGCCTGTTCTTTCGGTTCGATAATACATTACAGCCATTTCCCATTCTTTCATTCCCCGTTGATCCCCTGTGGTTGTAGTTCTAGATTGACCTACCGGAAGTCAGTTTGTGGTAACCTGCCTATAGCCATTAAACAGGTGGTCTTAGCTATTATGTCCAGACGTGTAAATCCCTCTAGCAACTAAAAGAAAAATCGGCACAAAAGAAAAAAATAGAAAAGAAAGAAAAGAAGCAAGTTTCAGAAAAAAATGAAAAGAAGAAAAAGAGAAAAGTTTCAAGTTTTTAAGTTCAATAAAACGTTCTTCTCCCTACAAATGGAAAAACGAAGTCAAAAGAAAAATTGAAAAGAAAAGAAAAATTGTGTAAGAAAAATAATAAAGTGCTAGGTTGCTTGAGGGTATCATAGGACGAGCGTTCATTATTCCACCCGTATCTGGTTAGATGGTAGGAAGCCATAAGCTAGATTCGAGGGAAGTTAGTCGAAAGCTACACCGCACAAAGCCATCATCATACATTCCCATCATCCATCGCATTATAAACCCGTGTAGCGTAGAATTCCTTACGGTCCTAGCAGGGAAGTCCTTCTTGACTAGATACTCGTGTTGTCACAGTGGTGGAGATGTGGTCGAAATGCAAACTTATGACAGAATTCAGTGACAGAAAATGATTGAGAGCATAAACACGTCCTTAAACACAGAGAGTGAGAGTCCCCATTGTACTAAATAATTCCTGTGTGAGGAGTCTGGTCGGTCAGGTCAAATTCGTGCATAATTGGTTGCTAATTACTTGTCGTGTGCAGTTTATTAGTGAGACCAGGTAGTTTGGTTGATCTGTATGCATGTTAGGTTTCTTGTTCTAGGATCGATCTGTCTAATAATTCATTGTCTTTGATTGAGCTCCAATTTAATCGATCTTATCATTTGTGAACATGAGCGTTTCTATTTAGTTTGCTTGAGGACAAGCAAAAGCTTAAGTGTGGGGTATTTTGACGACACTCGAATTAACATGATTATCAGCCTCATTTAAGCGACATTTCATTGCTTGAGACATAGTTTTTAGGGTAGAATAACGAATATTCAATCAATTGCCCTATCTCGTGCCATTTGTGTTACTTTGGCCCGTTTTGGGTCTATTTGATGGTTTTCTAGTGTTTTTATGTTAGCACAGGTTTTTGCCATCGAATACGGTAGCAAAGGATGTGTCTTAGATGTTGGAACCCCGAAGAATCACACATAAATCAACCGGAGAAATCACTCAAGTCAAAGAAACTCCTGCTTCATTTTACACATAGATTTTCGGCAAAATACCTTTGGATTTTTGCCGAAAATACAAGAAGGAATCCACTGTCCCGATCAAGAAGAATTTTTCGCCAAAAATCCTCTATTATTTTCGGCGAAAATATCAGAGGAAATCAGAAAATCTCGGGTAGGTTTAAATACAGAAATCGGCGGCTAAAGAAAAGGGGAATACACACACACAACTTAGAACAGACATTGAGACGGGAGAAAGAGAAAGACGAGTTGAGGGAGTTCGAGGAGCCAGGGATGGATCGTGACGCCATCCATCCATCTCGGAGAGCCAGTGCTAGGAGTTGAGAATCCAGCAGATTGAAGTTGCCAGGAGTCATCGAATTTAGGTTTTACAGTTCTTCTCTATCTTCCCTACCTGAGATGTATTCTTTGTCTATCTTCAAGTCTTCTGGATTGAATATGAGAAGCTAAACTCGTGTAGCTTAGATTAGATGAACCCTAAGTGACCCGGGGCTTAAAGCGGTCACGGATCGGCGGTGATTAGATTTGAAATTCATTCAGTTTCTCTTTCATGTTTGATTTGTTCTTCACTGTTCATGTTTCTTGTCTGGTTTGGCCACCTAGATTAGATTCTTGTTAAGCTAAGGATAGAAGTGAACGCTCGCCTTACTTTAAAACATCAAATCGAACAATTAACCTTATAATTGGAGCGTGCCTTTCGTAGGAACCAATTAGGGTTGATCCATTGCAAGAGTAACTCATTATTCATTAGAATTTGCACCAGTTAAGTTAAGTCGTTGCGAGAGGCGACCGTACCCGGGCGGCTAATTAATCGTGGTAGCTAGATCGGATAGAGCGAACGTTGGCCAGTCTTAAACCTAAGGGTCAGGAGTTATGATGGAGTCTGTGAACTGAATGAACTAGAATCGAAAATCGTTGATCTGTTGACTGCTGTTGCTCAGGTAATCTAAGGGGGATTCGAAGTCTAAGCCTGTCTGTCATCTTTCTAGTCTATCAATCAATCTTTACTATTTCTTCATTTTAATTTCATTTCAATTTATCTTTGTGTTTTAGTATAGAAGTCGTGGAACTCACACCACGCACAACGTGTTTAACCTTGAATTGATTTGTCAACATCTTTGAGTAAGGAAGTAGAGGAAACCCCTGGAATACGATCTACCCTAGCATCACAGCTTGGTAGTTATTTCATCGACCGCTATCTTGCAGCTCATCATGCATACTAGTGCTCGATCCAAACACTTCACTTAGGTGTTGGACCTGCCTAGCTCGCAGTCTTTTCCTATGCTAGTGCTCAACCCGACACTTCACTTAGGTGTCGAGCTTGCCTAGCTTTTCTTTTGGCACTTCAAGAATTTGAGCAACTTGAACACTTTCTTCACACATTAGCCACTTGATTTGTCAAATTAGCCACTTGATCCTTCGCCAGTAATAACTTCCACAAAAAGATTTCTAATTGGATTTCCGTCTAATCTCAAGCCACAATCACGAGGGATCAAAAAGGTGATGAAAAACATGAAATAGGGCTGAAAATGTGAACAAACTAACAAACAGGACAAGGCTCAACGGGGTTATCCTAAAGGAAACTAATTCGGGTAGGCTTTTTGGCTCAATGTGGTGAAATTCTAATTGCCTTTATCATCTTAGAATGGTGTTATCCAGCGGTTTTAAAACAAGTACCAAACAATCAGTTCAACTTACAAGAGTGATCCAATCTCTATTTTGGCCTAGACTCATTTGATATTAGTGTCGACATGCTAGTTATAGGTTCTAAGTGGAACAGTCTAAACGTCATTGTGAAAGCTTGAAGTCAATTACACACCAAGAGTCAAGAGCCGAATGATTCTACGCAAGAGAAATTTGGCAATCAATCAAGAACATGCACACAATCAAAGAGTAGCATTCTAGTTCTACCGACAAACAATCACACCAAACCTCAAATTCCCCCTACGACTAGAACGAGCATTGTCCTCAATGATCAAGAGAGAGAGGGTAAGGTGGAATTAATGTACCATGCGGTAGAGAAATCATAGGAGGTAAGAGTGGTGAGAGAGTCCCATGAAGAGCCTTTGTGAAGATTGAATCCCAAACGGTTGGCCATGCATTATTCAAAGAGTTAAAACAACACAAGAACATAAAAGCGAAAAAGTAAAGATAACATGGGGTGCCTCCCATGAAGCGCTTCTTTAACGTCTCTAGCTAGACGATAGCACAAGGAGTAGGCTAAGTAAAACCATCCCAACTCGTCATTTCCTTGAAGTCGAATTCATTACCTTCGTGTGGCCAAAGGAACTTGAATTGGATCTTACCAACATTAGGAGGTATGAGCTCGGGTCTCCCAAATGATGAGGAGTGAGCGATGGAGAAGGGACCAAACCACTTGGGGTGGCTCCTCTCATCGGGTGGCTTCTTTGATTTGCTAGTCTCACCAATCAGTGTAGCTTTCTTGCCCTTCTCGGGTGACTTCTTAACGCCTTTCTTCTTAGCCTTAGGTGGTGTCTTTGGGAGCGTGAAAGGTGGAGCCTCCTTTACTTCATCAGTTTTCTCTTGCACATCACTAAGTGTAAACAACTCCGCAAGACTATACGGACAGGTTTAGTACTATTAGTAGCCGAAGTAAGCTCATGTGGATTCCTAGGATCATGGTGACTAGCATATGACAATGTGAACTCCATGCCATTGGAACGGTCAAAGATCATGCATTCATTATCAATCCTAAGTGTTAGTCTACCACCATAGACATCAATCAAAGCACGAGAGGTCGCTAAGAAAGGTCATCCTAG
Organism: Linum lewisii; assembly: GCA_034768395.1. Lineage (NCBI taxonomy): Eukaryota > Viridiplantae > Streptophyta > Magnoliopsida > Malpighiales > Linaceae > Linum > Linum lewisii. The sequence continues at coordinate 48,695,488 of CM068297.1, forward strand.
AATCAAAGGCACATCAGTATCACTACTAGCATCGAGAATAACAAAATCCACAAGGAATTCAAAAGCACCAACTTTAACCAACATATCTTCAACAATATCACGAGGGGATGTCATGGATTTATCCGCTAATTGAACATTCATAAGGGTTGGTTTTAGTTTCCCTAGGCCTAGCTTCTCAAACATGCAATATGGCATAACATTTATACTAGCACCTAAATCGGCTAAGCCTCTACTTATTGCATGCTCACCAATAGTGCAAGGAATAGTAAAGCTACCTGGATCTTTGAGCTTTTATGGTGGTCTCTTAGAAAGAATGGCGGATCATTGTTCGTTGAGCTTTGCCGAAGTCACATCCGTAAGCTTGCGTTTGTTGGTGAAGATCTCTTTCATGAACTTCACATATTGAGGCATCTTAGTGATTGCCTCCCCAAAAGGCACTGTGAATTGCACCTTGTCAAGAAGCTCAACAAACCTTTTGAAATCCTTCTCCATGGAATCCGGCTTCAAGCGACACGGATAAGGTGGTTTAGGCTTGTACAGAGGCACAACCGGTGCGGGAGGAGAGACCGGAGTAGCACTCGTCGTAGCCTCTTGAGAACCAACATTATTGGTAGTCTTAGGAACTTCATTATCCTTGGCTCTTTTATCTTTAACTTCAATCTTATCCGTGTCATCATCGGAGTCAACATCTTCAACCAAAACAAAATCGTTATCTTGAGCACTTACCACCCTAGGTGTGGCATCTTGGATTTGCTTACAACTCCTCAATGTTACCATCATAAGCTCCTTGGGACCCTTATGATTGACCTCGGTGTTGGCGGGTAGACTACCTTTAGGTCTCTCCAAGAGTGCCTTGGCAACATGACCCAATTGAGTCGTTAAGTTGGAGATGGAAGCTTGTTGATTCTTGAAGAGTTGAAAAATAGTCGCATTGGTGTCTTCTTGAGATGTTGAAGATCCACCTTCTTTGTTTTGAGGGGGTTTGTTGAAACCGGGTGGTCCATTACCCTTATGGTTATACATCCCCGCTGGAATAGATCCTTGCTCACCACCTTGGTTACCTTGACTTTGATTTCCCCCTTGGTTCCATTGGTTGCCTTGATTTTGATTTCCCCCTTGAGTCCATTGGTTGCCTTGATTGTACCCTTTATAGCCTTGGAATCCTCCTTGATTACCTTGGTTGTAACCCTTGTTATAACCACCACCTTGGTTCCAAGGGCGGTTGTAGTTACCCCCTTGATAATTCCCTTGAGGGTTGAAGTTTCCATAGAATCATTGGCCTTGCACAAAGCTTATTTCCTCAATACTTTCACCTTGGTTAGGCTCGGAAGTAGCGGAAGGTCACACATTGACATCATGGCCTTGGCCTCCACAACACTCACAACAAAACACCGATGCAATCAGTGGATTACCCAAATGAGATAACTTAGAGGGAGGCTTAGGCATACTAAGATTGCTTACTTGAGAGGCCATGGCATCAATCTTGGACATAAGAAGGGCGATCATGGGATCATCTTCATCATGGTGTCCCAGTATCTTAGGCTTCTTCCGATAGCTAGATGAATCCTTTGGTGCATCAAAACTTACAGCCCGAGAGTCATAGTGAGTGTCACTTCCATACTTAGACTTAGGAGGTTGTTGTCGTGACCAACTCCTTGTCTTGTTAGCCATCTCGGCGAATAGTTCTAGAGCATCTCCAGGAGTGAGCATCCTTAAGTCACCTCCGGCCGCTTGATTAATCATCCTTGTATTCTCAAAGTGAAGGGACCTAGCAAAGATGTCCGCCAAGGTCCATTCGGCGGTGTTGTGATGAGGACAAGACTGAAGAAGAGCTTGGAACCTATTCTAAGTCTCATGGAAGAGCTCTCCCTTGTGTTGGGTGAAGTGGTTGATACGGTCTCGGATTGCATCCGTCAGATAAGGAGGAAAGAACTCTTCGAGAAAAGCTTCGGCTAGGCCCTCCCATGTGGTGAAAGCTTCACTCGGTTGGTTCTCCAACCATGTCTTAGCTGTACCTTTGAGTGAGAAAGGAAAGAGTCGTAGTCTCACACAATCGGGTGAACTTGGTCATTCTTTACCATATCGCATATCTCCAAGAAGTCCTTGAGATGCCTAGATGGACATTCACCATCAATGCCATTGAACCACTCCATTTTGCACCATCTGGATCATATTAGGCTTGAGTTCAAAATTCCTTGCGTTGACGAGTCTTCGAACGATGCTTGAGGCTGCTGCTTCAAGTGTTGGATGGGCATAATCCGCCAATGTTCGTCTTGAACCTCTTTCCCCATGGTTATCGTCATTGGTGTGGTGGGAGTGTTCCGAATGGTTATCCTCATCTTCGTGGTGCGACATGCTGTTGCGTGTGGCGCTATGGACCAAATGAGGGGGAGAGAAGCTTGGTGGTTCAATTGCTTGTGCAAGACCATGAAGTCGTGCTTGAAGACGAGTGATACGCCTCATGCACTAGTACAAGACACCTACACAAAAGCACAAAAAACACACCCAAGTAATACAACAATGTGGAATAACAAAATCGAATAACAAACAACAAGGAAGCAAAACTAAATTGGAAGGAAGTGAATAGATCGGTGCACTACAAAATGCTTTCTTAGGATTGAGAAAGTCCCTGGCAACGGCGTAAAAAACTTGACGTGCAAGTAAACACTCACAATTATCAAGTTCGTATTTCCACGGGGTTCTCTCAATGGTCACTACTCACATTATTCATGGATGGTCTAATCAATTGAAATTGGTTTGATAAAACGAACAAAACGAAAGCATAAAGAAAACTTAACAAGCAAAACAAAGCGGTGCAAATCAAAGATAAAGGAGGTTCACTTGGAAAGATAGATTCATCATGCTCAAGAGGAGTAAATGAACAAACAAGCCAAACATGATCGAGGATGCAATCGAATGACCACACAAATCCCTTCTATGGACTCAATGCACTCTCGTAGCACTAAATCCCTATCCTAAAACCACTTGACTTAGGCTCTCGCTCTCAAGCTAAGTGACTAAGGATGCATTAAAGGTTTTTGATGAAATGCCAACTCACAAAACCCTCTCCTATAACTCTATGACCACAAGGCTAGACATCACACTCTCATGTCAATGCCCTAACATTATCATCAAAAGACTAATCAAAGTTCAAATGAATGAAAAACCTAGTGCACACCAAGTGTTCGATAAAATGTACAAGAGAGAAATCATGCAACAATGGTTGAATTGAGATGATCTAATCTCTTAGAACACACTCACTTCAATCCCTAGACATACAATCCATGTAATCTAAGCACTTTCATGCATTACATCACAGTGAATAGACCAAATTAAGCAAACGTGGCATAAAATGGGATTAGGAACAAGTCTAAAGATCATCTTCTTACAACCAAGATCAATCATAGCATGCTTATACAATCAACCTCTATCCTAGCACAACTAATCTATCAATCCAAGATGAACCTAGGAAATTAGCAACACATGGCTAAGGGAACAAAGGAAAGAGAAAGGGAGTTGATCCCCAAGAACACCATGGCAATCCTCCACTTGCAAGCTCCTCTCCCAAGGTTGTGGACTTCAATCCAAGCTCCTCTACTTTGAGTTGCACCAGAAATAGCTCTATTAGGGTTGATGGATCGGCGATTGAGAAGAGAGGAAGTGTAGAGTGTTCGTCGAATGTTGAATGCTGAGTAATCCAATGAATGATCCAATCCCCAATCCCCTGAGTCGCAACTGCTTATATATCCATTGGAAAATAGCAGAGTTATCAACGAGAACTTTTAAAGTTCTCGCTGAGAACTTCTTTGAGAATCTGCTGGCGAGCCTTCAGTAAATTCATATGTTCTCGGCGAGAACATTGATAATTCTCGCCGAGAACTTCTTTGGAAATCAACTACACACCTCCTGTAAGTCATTTCTCAAACTCCTCAGCGAGAACTTTGATAGTTCTGGCTGAGAACTTCAGTATAGTTGAGTGCAGAATTCCCAAAGTTGCAACGGCCACTACAAAAAAAAACGCTATTTGGCGTCGGTCATACGCGCGTTTTAGCGTCGGTCGGCAAGACCGACGCCAGATACGGTGACGCTATAATTTAGCGTCGGTCGTTTGGTCAACCGACGCTAAATAAAACACGACCGACGCAAAAATATGGGTTGACCGAATGGGTGGCTAACCAACCCAATTTTTTTGTTTTTTGTTTTTTGTTTTCATTTTAATTTTTCATTTATTATTTTCATTTTTATTTTTAATTTTTTCTAATCTGGGTTTTTTTCCAGATTTGGGTTTTTCCCAGATCTGTTTTCTCTTCTCCACCGCCGTCACGTTGGCTTCGTCGTCTGGCGGACGGCGGCTGGGATGCGGCGGCTGCGGTGGCTGGAGGATGAAGTGAAGGCGGACGGCGGCGGAACGGCGGATGGCGGTGGAACTGCGGACGGCGGTGAAATGGCGGAACGGTGATGGAGTTGTGGTGGCGGACGGCAGCTCTGGGAGGAGAGTTGAGGGTGGCAGCTGAGAGAGGGGAGGAGAGTTTGAAGAGGAGGAGGAGGAGGAGGAGGACGAGAGTTTGGAGGAGGAGGAGGAGGAGGAGAAGAGTTTGGAGGAGGAGGAGGAGGAGGAGCGTGGTGGTGGGGAGTGTTTCAGGAGAGAGAGGAGAGGATTAAGAGAGGTGAGAATTTGAGATTAGGGTTAGGAAACGGGTTTAAATACTTACGTGTTTTAGCGTCGGTCGTGACCGATGCTAAAACGCGTGTCCGACCGACGCTATATACACGCATTTTAGCGTCGGTCATGACCGACGCTAATCCGTTTCTAATGACCGACGCCGATCTACCTGTCCGGTCAACCAAAAATCGAACCAGGAACGGGTAATAGCGTCGGCTCTAAGGCCCATTTTAGCGTCGGTCGCCTATCAACCGACGCTAAAACGCGAGGTCAACCACTTAGCGTCAGTTGATGACCAACCGACGCTAAATTGCTACGTTTCAACCGACGCTAATTAGCGTTTTTTTGTAGTGGTCCTTAACTCCTCCGTCCTAGCTCCGATTGACCTCCCATTTGCTCCTATGTGCTCCTTGTCATCATCCGTACTATAATGCCAAATCCTGAAAATGCACAAAGATAACTCCAATAGACCACGAATTTGGCTCCAAAGTGGCTTCCGGATAACAAAAGTGCACTTTGCACAAAACATCCATAAAAGCATATAAGTCATGGTATTTCATGATCAAAACGGGAGATTCTTAGGCTAAACATAGGTCTTAAAATGCGTGGAAAATAATCACATCAGGGTAACATGTTGATATATGGAAGTTGTTGGAGAAATCATTCAGTGTTAACATACTGATGACACTCGATTTGACGTGATTATCAGTCTCATTTAGTGACATTTTGTGATGATTTTATCTTGTTTGGGTGATTTTAAGTTAGTTTATTCTCTTTTTGGCCTTTAGGGCGGTTTTACATCGTTTTGCACGTTTTTTATGTATTTTAGTTAATAACCGATGTTGGGGAATCAAACCGGGAGTGGAGCATTGAGTGACATGTGATTCTAGGCCCATTGAAGTGATCTGGGTCGAAGGAAGAAGGCCAAACCACAAGGAACGGACCAGATTTGAAGAAAAACTCAAAGTGCTGCATTTTAGAGCTTACACGCCGTGTAAGCTAGCTTACACCCCCAAACAAGGAAAGGGTGTTTGGGGTATTAATTTCAGCTCCCAAACAAGGAAAGGGTATTTGGGGGTATTAATAGACTTTTCGAAGCCAGATTAAGAGGGATTCGATTCTGAGAGATCAGCCACGACTTAGAGAGCTAGAGAGAGTTTGAAGAGCGGGAAAGAGATCGTGACGCCATCCTTCCATCTCGGAGAGCTTGGATCTAGGAGTTAAAGATTCAGGAGATTGAACCTTCACGGAGTCGTCAAATTAGGTTTTACAGTTCTTCTCTGTTCTTCCTACTTGAGATGTATTCTTTGTTTGTCTTCGATTCTCTTGTATTAATATGAGTAGCTAATCTCGTAGAGCTTTAGATTAGATAAACCCTAAGTGACCCGGGGCTTTAAAGCGGTCACAGATTGGCGGTAATTAGATTCAAGTTTAGAAAGTTTCTCTTGCGTGGTTGTTTTGTGGTTAATTGTTTCCTGCGTTTCTTGTCTACTTGACGCATAGATTAGATTCATTGTTTATGTTTCTTTTCTAGTTGATCATCTAGATTAGGTTTGTATTAAGTTAGGGTTAGTCGCCAGACAGCTTGCTTGCTTTAAAACATTAAACTTGTTTTTCTTGATCACCTAGATTAGTCTCTTGTTAAGATAAGGATAGAGCGAACGTTCGCCTTACGTTAGAACATCAATTCAACCAATTAACTTATTCATTGGAGTGTGCCTTTCATAGGAACCAGTTAGGGTTAATCCGCTTCATGAGTAACTTTCCAAACTTAATTAATTGCACCAGTTAGTTCTCCGTTGCAGAAGTGAACGCACGGATGGTTCATTAATCGTGGTAGTTAGATCGGATAGAGCGAATGTTCACCAGTCTTAAACCTAAGGGTAAGGAGTTATGGTGGTGTCTGAGAACTGGATGAATTAGAATTGAAAACCGCTGGTCTTGTGATTGTCAATGCTCTAGTGATCTTAGGGGGATTTGAGTCTAAGCTTGTCTATCTTCTTGTTAGTCAAACCTTTAATATTTCTGCTTTTATTTTCCTTTTCAATTCCCTTGCATTTTAGATTGGAAGTCGTGGAACTCACACCACGCAGAACTTGTGTTTAAACCTGAGTAATTTGCCAACTTCTTTGAGTAGTCAATTGGAAGAAACCTCGATAGATTCGATCTAGTCTACTTCTGTAGATTAGTTATTTGACATGCACGCTAAAAACGTGTCATCACACACCCTCCAATAACGGTCATCTATTCACATCCTTGGTTGCTTATATGGGTAACGAAGCTTTCATTTTGATGCACGAAGAGTATGATAGAGGTGTGATCCTTGGTGTACGGTTGAATGAAAAGTGTGGTTGTACAATTGTCACAACACATGGCTTATGATGTGCTTGCAAACTACATGATCTGCATCGCAAAGGTCAACGAGTCCATTTGCAGGATGTACATTTAAACTAGAGAACATTACATTACAACCAAGCAGATTTGATGCCAGAACCAGATCTTGATCATCTAGATAGTCTCTTTGAACGAGTTCGTGCATCTAATCCATCATTAAGAAGAATCATAGCTGAAAGCCTGAAACCATATATAGACAATTGCACCACGAAGAAGAAGATCTTGAGGAGCTAGTGGAAAATGAAACTTGCAAAGGCCGACCAAGGAAGTCTACAACTCAAAACCCTTTTGAAGTGGAATATGCCAGAAAAATGTATCCTACGCCAAATATAATTCCACCAATTTCATACGGCCTGTCACGATTTCATCACAAAGTAGATCGAAATCCACACAATATGGGTCTACATATTATACCTTCGATCTTCCATTAGGTTAACTTTCTATATATATACAATTCTTTTATATATATATATATATGGGTAACACTTCGGTACCCCGAGGTATCGGTACCCTAGCATTAAAATTCTGCAGTATTTGGTGATTGAACTTTGGAGTTTGAGGGCTTTAGTTCAATGTTCAGGTGTTAGAATATAGTGTTAGGGGTTTTGAGTTTATTTTTTGGGCTTATGATATTTTAATTTGGACTTATCGTCAAATGTTAGAGTTTGGAATACGATTTAGAGTTTTGAGTCTATAATATAGTGTTTGAGGGTTAAGATTTAATGTTTAGGGAGTTAGCATTATTAAGTAGCGCTCAAGGTTTATTGCAATAGGTTTAAGACTCATTATTTGAGTTTTAAAGTATAGAAATGTGAATTTTTATGCTAGCTAGGGTACGGATACCCACGGGCACCGAAGTGTGCACCACACCATATATATATATATATATATATATATATATATATATATATATATATATATATATATATATATATATATATAATATATATATTCCATATATGGTTAACGCTCCGGTACCCACTGGGTACCGATACCCTATCACTAAAATTTCATCCCAATTATGTTTGAATTTTAAAGTTTGAGGGTCTAAGTTTAGTGTTCAGGGGTAAGGATATAGCGTTTGGGGTTTCGAGTTTATTTTGGGGGTTTATGATATTTTAATTTGGATTTTGATCAAAAGTTAGAGTACTTTTACCTACGATTTAGGATTTGAGTTTATGAAGTAGTATTAAGGGTCAAAATTCAGTGTTTAGGGGGTAAGCATTATTCATTACTGCTCGTGATTTATTACAATGGATTTAGCACTCGTTATTTGAATTTTGAGCATTTAAAAATGTGAATTTAGAGTGCTAGGGTATTGGTACCCCGTGGGTACCGGAGCGCTTGCCATATATATATATATATATATATATATGGAAACGACTACAGTGCTCCTGGAGCACCACATGCTCCCCTCTGTTTGAACCATTCAAGGAGAATCTCATTCGTTCATTTTGAAAGATCTAATCTGAGCCATCCATACATAAATTAATTTTATAATTAAATAAATAGTCATTAAAATAACTAAAAGGTCACTCAACATTTTTCACATGAATAATTAATCATAACTCTTTATTTTATGTTCAAATTAAGTTTTATCGAAGCCTAATTTTTTTTATCATCATAATAGCATTAAATACATAGTAAATACAATTATTTTGTAACTTTGTAGGCTTAAATGAATCACTTCACTCTTTCCAAACATCCATCCATAATCTAACGGAAACAAACTCACTCATCCAAACTCACCCATCTCACTTGAGTATTTGATTTTATGTGCAAACAAACTCGAACCAACTCACCCAATCCTATCGTTCATGCAACCCAAAAATCGAGATAAGGACACTATTCAAAACTCTCAAGAACCCTAAAATTCGATTTTCCTCGACACTCTCAGGTCATTATCCTTTCTTCTCCTCACTCTCCCCAATTTCTTCACATCTAAACCTCATCCGCTGGCGTTTGTGGAAACTCCCCTCTCTGTCGATGCTTGCCGTCGCTACGGTCAAGATTGGGCCGGCCGGCCGAGCAGAGAATAGGTGGGGGAATGGGAGGCGGGAGTCAACCTCCCAAGCTGAAGGTTTTCTCGAAAGAAATAGAGAGAGATGCAGTTTGGGATGACGGTTCAGCCAAGGGAAGCTTTCTGGCAGGGCAATGAGTGAGAGAAAGCGAAGAGAGTACTGGGCCATGTCAACGAAGAGGGAAATTTCATACAGGTCGTGGATTCTCTCGAATTTCAGGTGCATTCACTCCTCGAAATTTCATATTGGCTATGTATTTAATGTTATTATGATGATCATAATTTAATTTGGCGTGGATAAAACTAATTTGAACATAAAAATAAAGAGTTTGAATATTTATTTATATGAAATATGTTGAGTGACCTTTTAGTTATTCTAATTACTATTTAGTTAAATTATAAAATTAATTTATGTATGGATGGCTCAGATTAGATCTTCCAAAATGAACGAATGAGATTCTCCTTGAATGGTTCAAACAGAGGGGAGCATGTGGTGCTCCGGGAGCGCTGTAGTTGCCACCATATATATATATATATGGTGAGAACTTCGGTACGCATAGGTATCAGTACCTTAGCTAGCACTAAAAGTTCATATTTCTAACATTTCAAACTCAAATAATGAGTCCTAAACCTATTACAATAAGCCCTAAACACTAATGAATAATAATAACCCCCTAAACTAAATCATAATAGCATCTATATTTTTTCGGATACTTTCAAATATATGTAATAGTTTATAGTTGTTCAAATTATTTTTTTAGATATTAAATTATTTTTTATTTGAATAATTTATCATGTATTTTAGTTTTTTAGTTTTGAATATGTAATTTTTTTAATTACATAATTTCTTAGCAATAATTTCTCTCAAAATTATTAATTTTAAGAAGTATATAAATTTTAATCAATATTATTAATTTATTAAAAATTTTATAATTTTCCATCAAATATTAATTTTCAAACGTATATAATTTTTCATCATTATTATTAATTTATTTCAACATTTATAATTTTCCATTAACAATAATTTCTTATAAATCAATAATTTTATTTCAACATTTATATTTTTCCATTAGTATTTTTTACCAATATTATTAATTTATTTTAAATATTTAAAGTGATATTTGCATTTTTATGCCTTTTTCTAATATATTATGAATAAGGATGTTCGTTAGTAAATGAACTGTGTTAGTAAAAAATGTATTGCATAGTAAAAACAAACTTCGTTAGTAAAAATGGAGTGTGTTAGTAAAATTGGACTGCATTAGTAAAAACGGAATGCGTTAGTGAAAAAAGGACTACGCTAGTAAAAATGGACTGCGTTAGTAAAAACGCACTATGCTAGTAGAAATAGACTGTGCTAGTAAAAAATGGATTGTGTTATAAAAAACAGACAACGTTAGTAAAAAATGGACTATGTTGTAAAAAAAATGGAATGTGTTAGTAAATACGAACTGCAAGGACATAATCGTCAACTTATGTTAAAAATACTGACTGTGTTACTAAAATGTGAACCACAAAAAGCAGCACCCTAGAAAATTAGTCCATAAAAAGGTACAATGAACACCCCTACTGGGGAAAACAACTAGAACACACTTATTATTAACATATTCTAAGGTCTTCTTCTTCATTAAATCACTAAATACCTCATTGCAACTACTGAAACGAAGATCAGTGAGAAAATTCTTCCTCCTCTCTTGAATATATATCCTGCTTTCAGCCACAAAATCCACATTTCAATATGATCCGATCCTTGTCTTCAGGGCGCCATTAGGGTGTGCTGACCTGCCCTCCAGCACAGGGCCACAAAATTTTGGGAGCCTCAAAATTTTCGGGTTAGGTAGAAATATATGATAAATGTATTATAAAATGCTATGCAAAGAGAGATATTGATGCAGTGTTAGCCTAGTGGCTTGACTTGTTGCTTTGCTTCGGAAGGGCAAAGGTTCAATTCCTTGCTTTGACAAAATGAAGTAAAGTTTACATTTCAAGTTTCAACAATCATTGTTTGTCTTCTTTCTAAATTTTTATATATCTTGGTCTTTTTTATATGGTATTAATTTTATTGATTTATATATAAATGAATTAAATTTTCACAAATTTTTGTTGTTTTAATAAAAATTCATGTAGGCTAGGAATGACATGAATTTTCCAAATATGTTATAAATCTATCGCGAGTCAAGTTTTACGTGCCCCATATCATCTCAGATCATATTAATACAAGTAAACCGAGTATATGTTATCATTTTTTTTAATATGACTATACTATAATTTTGGAATAGGACCTCCAAAATAAATTGGACGGCCTGCTTGTCTTCCCATCTCTCACAAGTAGTAAGGACAATAATCCCTGAAGCTGTGGGGTCCCCTCCATATATAATCTCTTTGCCTTCATCGAATCTTTCCTCTTTCTCTATTTTGCCGGTCCGACAAAATCACAAAATCTATTAACCGAACCCCTTAATTAACAACTCGTTGATCTCTTCATACACGTTCCACCTAAAAGCTTTCATAGTGTCCATGTATAAATCTCACTTGGACACGTTGTCAATGATTAATAACAGATAAATGTCTTCGTGGACAAAGGGAAAAAATCAGGCAGCTGATCGGCAGCCAACCTTTTCCAAGGGTTGGATTTTATTCCAACCCTTTTCTAGCCATTGGATCATTCTTTGACCAATCTAATGGTCTAAATTTGATAGGGTTATTTAGGATATTTCACACTTAATTTAAATTTTTTTTATTTTAAATATTTCTCAGGGGCCCGGCCATCATTTAGGCGACTTTTCCGGCGACCGGCCGCTGGTCTCCGGTGACTTTTCCGACGAAGTACATGTTAACTAGTTAACACTTTTTTAAAATTTTCTAATATTTTAACACTTGTTCTAACTGTTACCTAGTTAACAGATTCTTTTGCTGATAACTAGTTATCTGCACTAGTTCACAAGATATTTAACTAATTAATAATATATTTAACTAGTTAACTCGATTAGATAACTAGTTAACAACGTGATAACTAGTTAACTCGATTTGTCAAGTAGTTAACTCATTAACTAAATTTAACTAGTTAATTGGTTAACTAGTTAACTTATTATATTTAAGTAGTTAACTCGATTAGATAACTAGTTAACAACGTGATAACTAGTTAACAACGTGATAACTAGTTAACTCGATTGGTTAACTAGTTAACTCGTTAACTAAATTTAACTAGTTAGTTAACAAATCGAGTTAACTAGTTATCAATGTCAACATAAAAAAATAGTGACTAAAATTGTAAATTTTAATACTAAACAATCAAATTATGTATAAATAAAAATAGAGTGACTAAATTGTAATTGGGTGTATACGAAGGGGGAAGGGAGAAGAGACGCGTTGCAGGGGATAATTAGAGTGCAGTGGGCTGGTTGGACCGGTCCAACCCCTGGGGGGTTGGACGCTGATCGCGTGCCAAAAAATCACTACATTAATTAAAAAAAACATGCAAAAATAACAAAAAAAAATAGTTACTTAAATAAAACATAATTCTTTTTTGATAAAATAAAAACTAACTAGTTAAAAAACTCACATAATCAACATTAGCGGCGCACCAATTATTGGGATCACCTGCCATGAGAACAGCTATTAGGGTTCTTATATGAGAACAGCTATTAGTGTTCTTATATGAGAACACTACTAATGACCGTTAGATTAGGTACCTAAAATCGGATGGCTGAAAAAAATGGGCAAAATTTTCATTTCGGTACAATATAAATTAGGGAACTCTCCAACCAAAAATGAAATACTAATTAAAAAACCCTAATGTCGTTTCTTTCTCATGGAAGAGAAATCGTTGCAACTTGAAACCTAATAGTTGTCGCCGCTTGAAACCATAGATTGAGGGTGCTGCCGCACAACGTCGATGAAAGAAGATGCGACTATGAACTAACCATCGTGGAGGAGTAAGAGGTTTGGAGATTTCGATCATCGTCTAATCGAAGAACAAGATGACTGCATTGTCGTTGCCGAGACGACGAAGGAGGAGGAAGTGCTCCCTTTGAGATAAGGTTCATGCAGGGTTTAGGCAGGTACATGGGCCTTTTTATGATATAGCACATATAGGTTCTTCTTCTTGTGTAGGTAGTAGGGCTGTGATGAGTCTAGGGATTTTTGTGGCTTGGGCGTTTTTTTTTTGTGTGGGGAGAGGCGTGTGCGTGAGAGTTTTTGCTTCTATTTCAATGACAGTTTGTTCATGGGGTTTTGGTGGTACCACATCTCAAGGATATTTTATTTCGGAACCACATTTTGTTCCGGAACCACATTTTGTTCCGGAACCACATTTTGTTCCGTATTCCATATGTTGGTATCACATCTTGTTCCGGATTTCATATGTTGGTACCACATTTTGTTTCAAATTTCATATGTTGGTACCACATCTTGTTCTTTCTGATATTTTATTTTTTGAAACCTTGATTTGTTTTGAATTTCATATTTATTGGTACAACACTATCATCATTACTATCTCGCTCTGTTTGCCGGAAAAAAAAAGTCGTATGCATCTTGTTTGTTTCGATATTTTATTTTTCGAAACCTTGGTTTGTTCCGAATTCCATATATTGGTACCACACTGTCGTCATTAGTATCTCGCTATGTTCACTGAAAAAAAAAACAAAGTCGTTTCCATCTTGTTTGTTCTGAGATTTTATTTTTTGAAACCATATTTATTCCGAATTCCATATGTTAGTACCATATTGTCGTCGTTAGTATCTCGCTTTGTTCGTCGGGAAAAAACAAAGTCACCGCCGCCTATATAACCGTCATTGCCGATTATAACTTTCGCCAGTGAAAGTTATTTTGTGCACCGGTTACAATAAATAATGGTGTAAGGAAAGATTAATAATTTTTTGCATTAACTTCCTTCCTATAATTTAGTTAGGATTTCTGTTTTAAGTTATTATTTAGTTTATAAATTAAGGCCTAATACCCTCAGATGTCACGAACTATTGCGTTATTACTCGCGTATATACCACGTATACCCTATCTGGAGGGCATCACCAACTATTGAATCTTGTGTTCCAAATAACATGCCGTTAGTTTTCGATGCTTTTCTTGACAGGTGGCTAGACGGAGTTAGCTGACTGTACAAACTAATCTAGTTGGCATCCTATGTGGCAACATTTAATAATTTCTTAAAAATAAAAATAAAAAATAAAAAAATTAATGAAATAAAAAAACCCTTCTTCTCCCTTCTCCCTCTCTTTCTCCACTCCTTCTCCTCTCTTCGTCGGAAACTGAAATCCGAGATCGCCGTCGTCGCCTCGAGCTGTGGAGGCCCTTCTTCCTTGAGCTGTGGAGGCCCTTCTTCCAGCCTTACCACCTCATCATCGTCCAGGACGGTGACCCTTCCAAGGTCATCAAAGTCCCCGATGGCTTCGACTACGAGCTCCACAACAGGAACGACATCGACGACGTCTGCTTCATAAGTTCTTCTTCTACGGTGGCGCTGCTGCTGGTGGTGGTCGGAGTCCTCGGAGCTTTCATCGTGCTTAGAAGCGGCGGTGGTGGTGGTGGTGGTCGGAGTCCTCGGAGTCCTCAGAGCTTTCATCGTGCTTAGAAATCGAAATCCCTAATTCCGGCTCGATCGCTTCCGCCGCTGCGTCAAGGTCCCAACGGGCGGATTCCATCTCACGGACCATCAATTTCACGAAGCTTTTCACAGATCTCAAAGCGTAGTGAAGACACTGTTCGAAATGCGACGGATTCAAATTCAAATTCGAAATCCCTAATCCCTGCAACTGACAGCTGGCGTTCAATTTCTTCTCAATCGACCGATTAAACGCAATGCACTCCTTCAAAACCTTCTTCATCGAATCCACCTCCGACGACTTCGCCTCCGTCTCCGCTTCCAGCTTCCGAATCATGATCTGGTAAGTCTTCATCAAGCTCTGCTGCTCCTGAATCTCCGCGAGCATCACCGTCACCTGCGGCGAGATCAGGTCGAGCTCGTCTCTTACGATTCTGAGCCACCTGGAGCTCAGCGTAGGCGGCTTTGATCGAAGTTACCTCCGCGAACATCTTCGCGAGGAGAGCTTCCGGCGCTTCGCGTCACCTTGTCGTCGGCGGTGGTCTTGGATTCCTTGTCGTTGCTGTCGTAGTCTTCGTCGGCGAATTTGCATATTCTGGCGGCGGCGCTTCGACTAAAGTGTATTTCTTTTTATTTTATTTTTTGCTGACATGGCGCTGGTCTTATTCCTCCTTGTGCGCTGGCCGTGCCACATAACATGGACTTGCCACGTCAGTTGACGGTCGTTGACGGAAATGTCTAAAATCTAACGTCGTGTTATTTGGAACACAAGATTCAATAGTTGGTGACGCCCTCCAGATAGGGCTTACGTGGTATATACGCGAGTAATAACGCAATAGTTCGTTACATCTGAGGGTATTAGGCCATAAATTAATTAAAGAAACTATTAATTGTAGGATTAATTACAAATATGCCCTTGTATTTTAAGTCATTAAATTAGATTAAACAATGAAAGGTGAAGATTAGTGTTCTCATGGCGAGAACAAAAATGGTGTTCTCATATAAGATTTTGCCATGAATAAGTTATAAAAAACAATGTAACTAGTTTAAAAAAAACACTGAATTTAACTGGTTACAAAAACAACAATGGATGTAACTGGTTATAAACTCACTAAATTTAAACAGAAAAATAGACAACAATTGACTGCCTGTGAGGGGATGAGTGGTGATCCATCTTTTGACAACTCCATCTTGAAGACGATATTTCCTACTTAGGTAATCAGAGTAAGCATTCACAACAGTGATGGAGAGATGATTTCCATCACAAAATGACTTCAAGTTAGCTCTAGACAATGAGACAAATTATGTCTCATTCTTGATCCTATAATGTCGTTCCCCACTACTTACAAAAAAAAAAAAAAAAAAAAAAAAAAGACGGACAGACAAAAAGACACTTATAAGAACTAGTTACCAAAACACATTAAACTAGTTACAAAAATATAACAAAAAAGAACAAAAACAACTTACAAATCAAAATCGACACTCAAATAGTAAGTAATGACAACATCCATCATTTGTTCACTTGAAAAAACTTGTTTCAAAGTGGGACTATGAACAACAAATAATGGGTGGGCTTAAGAACAAGATCTCATTACAACCAAACTCCAGTTGAGCACCACTAGCAGCAAAAAGTTTACTACTACCAGACCCAAATTGCAACTAAACATTAGGAACCCCTACAGAAACAGTTGGTGACACACCACCACTATGCAGGGTGATCACTAATGTAGCAGCAGCATTGTTAGAACCAAATTGTGATTCGCTAATTTATCTACATGAAGAGGGTACTGGGGGAATCTCAACATCTTGTATAATATCCATAAATTATGAATGTTTCCATTAGACCCAAGTAATCATCCTTCTTCAAACGAGGACCTGGTACAAAATTATCACCCAAAAGATGCATAAAGATTTTTCAGAGTCAGTTTCGTAACCTTGTACCTGAGCTTGTTCAGTTTGAGTTTGGGGGTCATGATGTTTGGAAGCATCACCATCATCCTCTATTTCACAGGCAGCATCACCGAGAACTTTCCCTTCACCCCCAACATTTTCATCCTCATCATCGTTCCCTTTATTATTCAATGTTACAACGTCAACATCTGGGGTTTCATCATCTTCTTCTTCTTCTTTATCCTCCAAAACAGTTTGCAAACATGTTTAGTAACTAGTTACAAACACAATGGAAAAAAAATTGAACACATATATTTTACATGTTTAGTAACAAGTTACACAGACACATAAACATAAAAATGAAAACTAAACACATATCACTTGTTACCTTTTCTTTCTTGTTAGTACCGGTGTATACCTTAATCATGAGATCAATGGTTAGAACGAAATCATGAAAACATAACATGAAATAAATGCATAGACAAACATAATAAATCCGAGCGAACCGAATTCATGGTTTCTCCTTAAGGAATTTCATTTCCTCACAGTATCCAAGGTTACAGAATAATTCCTCCCAAGATATAACAGATTTACCTCGTTGGTGTAGCTGTACTTTAAACCTCAATGAACAACAAACGCAGTAACACGGTGCGAACCACACGACTTGACAATTTCTTTCTTTTCGAAAAAAGATGCAAAAACTCTTTGTATTTTGTGCACTAAACAAGTCTCCAAACTTCCACAAAAATCCTGTGTTCAATTGAAGGGGAGCTGAATTTATAGGAACTGGAAGGGTGTAACATGAAGAGTCGCGATAGTTCGAAAGAACGCATACCTTCATTTGAATTGAAAATCCCAAACCAGTTGAACCATCAGTTCAGGTTAATTTATAATCAAATCAAATCGGCTGGGCTTTACCTTTTTCCCCTTTCTTCCTTCATTCCCATTCACACCACTCAACCCCAACAATTATTTGGCAACAAACCATCACTATTCACTAGAAACCTCCCTTCATCCCCATCATTATTATCCCTAGCAATATCATCATCATTCCCTTTATGTTTCAATGTTGTAACCTTCTCAACGTTTGGAAGTTCATCATCATTTTTATCCTCAACAACCATATCATCCCTACTGTTCCCCAAAACAGTCTGCAAAAAATAAAAAAACATGAAAAATGGGGAAAAGATGAGTAAATAATTAGTTACAAACACAATGAAAAAAAAACTGAACACATAAAACTAGGTACATGTTTAGTAACTAGTTACCCTGACACAAAAACAAAAAAAATATAGCACATATCACTTATTACCTTTTGTTTCTCTATCTTTGGCAGCACCACCATCACCAGAAATTTCCCCTTCACCTCAGCATTATCATCCTCATCATCAACCTTATTAACATCTGAGATTTCATCATCATTTTTATTATAACAAGTAACTAGTTATAAAAAATAGAAGGGAAAATGGTACTTTTGCCCCCTGTACTTTTCCAAACTAACAAAGACCCCCCTGTACTTTGAAATTATAATATCACCCCCCTCTAGTATTCCATGTTTAACCGTTCAACCCTTCCATCCAAGAGTCAGTTAACTTTCCGTTAACTTTGCTGACTGCGCAGTCCAAGTCAGTTAGACTGTGCCATGTCATGATGCTGACTAGACGTAATTAAAACTTCCCTTTTCTAATTAAATAGGCAGAACCGCAAAATCGGTGAGAATCTTTTTATGTTATCCCATGTAATCCACATCCCCTTTTATTACTGATTTTATTATATTTCCTAACCCTACTAAACAAATATTCTGAAATTAAAAGCCTGTAAAGATACAAGTTTCTCGTCGGAAATAAGGATTATCAGAGGAAGCAGCAGAGTTCTTTGAAGGCTATTGTTGGAAGACGTTTCTTATTAAAAAGGTGAGGTAGGTAAGAGCATGAAATCAATGGCTATTTCTTTTCCTTTTTCAATAATATTGCAGTGAGTGGTTGTGAACAATAGTACTGGGTTTCCAGAAACAAACTTTTGTTTTCAATTTCAGCAATTTAATATTGTTAGTAGTGTGTTAAGTTGAATTGCTTCCGTAGCTTTTTTAAAATATTTGAACAAGAAGGTTTGAATAATATGGAACAAGTTATATGAAATTGATTGTTCAACATTGTTTATGCTTTATGTTATATGGTTTTGCAGATGGGAGTTACTGTGACTTATCATTTTGATGGTAGATTTGTTGAAAACGGAACAAATATGGGTTACTGTGGCGGTAAGGTGGTGAGTATAGCTGACTTAGAGCCTGCCATGATTAATAGTTTTGATTTGGAAGACGGTTTTAAAAGCCAGGTTGGAGTTAGCGGGACATACCTGTATTATTTTAAGAAGTCGTTGGAAGATGGAGTTGATTCATATCAGGTGATTTTAAATGATCATCGTCACCAGGATTGGTACAAGGGGGGAGCCAAATTATAAATTGAAAATGGGTGTCACCGGCAAAAAAAAATTATTCGGATTTGGATAGTAGTAGAAAAATTTCATAAATCTAAAACTAGGTAAAACTACACAATAAATTATTTGATTATAAGTTACTTAGTTAGTAAAAAGGAATTATATGTGCCACCGGCAATTTTTTTTTCAAATTTGGATGATTTTTTATCACATATAAGTTGATTCTAAGTAACTATTTTGTAAAATTTAAGACAACATTTCACCAAAACATCGTAGTGGGGGAGCCGAACTTCAAATACCCCGGCGCCAAACTCCGAAAACACCAAATACTACTAGGGGTGGCAATCGGTTTTCGGTTAATCCGGGTTAACCAAGCTCGAACCGGTCAACTATGGTTACCGGTTAGCCGTAAACCGGTAGCTGTATCGGTTCCGGTGTATGGTTTTGGCTAGAATCGGGTAAACGGTTATTGCGGTTAATTATTTGGTTAACCGACACAAACCAATTTTAACCGATATACTTAAATTCTAGAATTTATGATTTTATGTTAAAGTTATTATGGTTACGTTTTTACCACTTGGATGGATGAGAACATTATTGTATTGTTATTTTTTAATGAAAAAGCACAAAATCCCTAAAAATGTAATACCCTAAACAAATAGTTTGAACATTATTGCTGATTTTGCTGAGTTTCACGTTGTGCTGATTTTGCTACTAAGTGCAAATAATATTTGGCTACAATAAATTTGGACTACAATTTTGGAGTTGTACCATTAAATCTGGACTAGTTGCGAATTTTGGGATCGCCGCATGGATTCAAATAACAATTGGCTACAATAACTGTGCATGTCGTAGCAAAAGTGGTTACGATTACGGTTATCCGGTTCTATCCGACTAGTTGCGAATTTTGGGATCGCCGCATGGAACCGATGGCTGGACATAATTCATGGACACCGAGCACATACAACCCAGTTCACCCGCCACTTACAAGAAAAATGTCAGGTAGACCAAAGAAGAATAGGGTGAGAAATGTTGAGGAAAAGGAAGACAAAGCACGGAAAAGGAAACGTAAGTACACTAATGAAGACTTGCTTGAACGAGATAAGAAAGATTCATCAAAGATTAGCAAGGTTGGGCGTGTAATGACCTGTACATTTTGCACTAAGGAAGGGCACAATACTCGGACGTGTGCGCTACGAAAGGTACATATCGTCAACCAAGTGTACACTGAAAAAGCTCACTAGTGACGAATTATGATTTTAATTTTTCTTATTAATTGCAGGCTGGTGGCAGTAGCAATGATAGAGGGAATTCCAGTACAGTTGACAGTAACAAAGGGCTAAAATGCACACAAGAAAATGGTCCCACGAGCAATATAATTTCCTAAGGATTTAAGTTTATGAAATAATATAAAATCAGTAATAAAAGGGGATGTGGATTACATGGGGTAACTTAAAAAGATTCTCACCGATTTTGCGGTTCTGCCTATTTAATTAGAAAAGGGAAGTTTTTAATTACGTCTAGTCAGCATCATGACATGGCACAGTCTAACTGACTTGGACTGCACAGTCAGCAAAGTTAACGGAAAGTTAACTGACTCTTGGATGGAAGGGTTGAACGGTTAAACATGGAATACTAGAGGGGGTGATATTATAATTTCAAAGTACAGGGGGGTCTTTGTTAGTTTGGAAAAGTACAGGGGGCAAAAGTACCCTTTTCCCAAAATAGAACTAAAGAAGTCAAAGGCACAATACAAATAACTAGTAATAAACAAATTAAGATAGCTAGTTATGGGGACAGGACAAAATACTTACAACGAGGAAATGGAAGTTAGAAGTCAGATACATGCCATCCTTGCTTGCAACCATTAACAAATGAAGTTTCTCCAGGAAAAACTTACACCAATTGAAATCCTTAAACTTGGACAAGTTCTCATTAGAAACAAGAGCCAAATACCTCTTGATGGAGGGCAGAATAAGCATGGCATCATCTGGAAAATAAACACCCTCAACCAATTATGGTCACTATCAACATGGTTTAAGGCATCCTTCACTGAATTGAGGGTGAAGTTGCTTTTGTCTAAGTTTATATTAAGAGCATTGGCAATTACAGGGGCGGATCTAGGGGGTGCCCGGGTGAGCCCCGGCTCACCCCCTTTCGGTCCCGTCCTTGAAAATCGAGTATATATTTAGGGATGGAGCTATGTTGTAATGGTTAGACTGTTAGAGTAATTCCAAGAATTGGCATATGGTGTAATGGTTAGACTGTTAGATTAATTCCAAGAGGTTTCAAGTTCAAACCTTGCCATTGCAATATTTTTTTTATTTTATTTATTTTTCCTCTTACTTTAAAGCTAAAAGTCTAAAACCTAAAATATTATTTAATTTAATCATAAACAAAACGTAATTAAGTCAATTTATCTTGTGGATCGACTTGTTTGTCTTGTTTTGATTGTTCCGATCTATACTGCTACAGGTGAACGCCTATTTTCGGCGATGAAGATAGTGGTGACTAGGCTATGCAATAGTTGATAGTTTAATGATATATGTTAAGTGTGATATACTAGAAAATTATAGTTTAGATGCGATTTTGAGTGATTTCAATGATATATTAGAAAAAATTTCCTTTAATTTCGGCTCAGTGCATGATTCAATCCTGGATCCGCCCCTGGGCAATTAAAGTACTACACTTAGTTAAAACATCATAAACAGAAGGGACATCCTCAAATCCCTTTAGGAGAGTATATATTGTGGATATCATCAACAGTAAACTTAGACACTTCACCATCAGGGATAACTAATATATGGGAAGAGTACTCATAGTTTTTTTATCATCCATGAAATAAAATTGGTCTCTAATGTCCTAAAATTTATATGGGAGAAGTTACCAAAATAGATAGATTCAAGCAATTGAACCCTAACATCTAATACATTATTCTAGAAAATGTCCACAATCTAATTGGGTGAACATCAAGAATAAATAAGCATCTTCTTAAAAACTCCAAAAAACAAGTAAGGATGTCTGCAACAGGGGAAGCATAAGAATGATATACAAAATAAGTAGTTACTCTATATGTATAACTAGTTATGGAAATGAAATCTTCGAACAGTAAAACCCCTAAAAATGAAGCAAACAAAACCATCACCAAAAAATCTTAAATACACAATTATATGACCACACTATAACCAGAGGAAG
Source organism: Linum lewisii (assembly GCA_034768395.1). Lineage (NCBI taxonomy): Eukaryota > Viridiplantae > Streptophyta > Magnoliopsida > Malpighiales > Linaceae > Linum > Linum lewisii. The sequence goes on from CM068297.1 coordinate 48,717,643, forward strand.
AACAAAGACGAAGATAGAACATGTACGATTAGATTAAAAACAAAGCATGCAAACAAAAAAATTGGCAATCTCAAAATTGGAAAAATTAAACACTAAACAAAATAGTTTATCGACAATATTACCTAGAAGTATTTGGACAACCCATTAGCAGTTGTTTAACTCGAAGAAGAAGAAGAGCTGAAATAGAGGAAGAGCAAAATGAAGAAGAACTAAAAGAGAGGAACAATAGAAGGAGAAGGATGGAGCTGGGGAGGAATACAAAATAAAGGAGTTAAGAACGATTGGAAGAAGATAAGTTAAGGGAAATTCAAAAAGAAATCGTAAAAATAAGTGAAAATACCAATGATTAAAATGCCGTACCGTACCATCCGGTTCAACCGGTTGAACCGTGAATCGGCCAAAAATCTGGTACGATATGCTACAATATGACAGTTTGTTTAAACCGACCAGTTTTTTGTTGAACCGGGCCTACCGTAGTATGACCATCCGGTTGGTGTTGAACCGCGACTGAATGTGCTGTAACGAAAATAACAGCATATAATGGTATTTTGGAAGAGTGGTTGCCAAAAATTAGGGTTCATTTTTTGATATCTTCACTTCCATTCTCCATCTAAAATCGTCAAATCGAGTCGCCGTAGTCGCAGTTCACTTGCTGTCGTATTATCCAAAGTCACTTGCCGCCGTATTATCCGAAGATAACGCCATTGTAGATCAACCCTCGATATGAAATTGCAAGTCGCAACTCCCATCCGCTGTCTGAAAAGTGAAATCACAAAGTCGGCCAGCCTGAAAAGTGAAATCATTCATCCCTTTTATTTAATTATTATTGTTATTGGCCGCTGTTGGAGTTCAATTCTCTTTGGTTTGGTGAGTTCGGCTTAGGATCCGGACCCAACCTTTAAAGGTTGGGCCGGTTCCAACCAAAATCAACCTAGGCCCCTGCCCTTCCCGTTCCCCTTCCCCTCCCCCTGATACGACTTTACTCTCGCCGCACGAGATCTGTTCGATGATTCTCCGGAAACTTGTTCGATGATTCTCCGCAAAATTTCACTGATCAGTTCAATGATTCGCTCGAATCTGCGTCAAGACTTACTAGAAGAACTTCAACCTCAACGTCACCGGCCAGCTCGACGTCCCCACCATCCGCCAGATCACTTTGCCCAGATGCGGAAAAGCCGACATAGTCAACGGGGCAACGACTATGAACTCTAGGGAAGCCTGAATTGGAGTCGAACGGTATGACGGCGACGAGGTTTCATACTGTGGGGAAGTACTCGTTCTTCCCCGGGACGCCGCGGTGGCCGGCGAGTCGACGGAATCTGACGTACGCGTTTCTCCCGAATAATCAGTTGAGCCGGGAGGTCAGGGACGTGTTATACCGCGTTTGACAGGTGGTCGGAGGTGGCGTCGTTCTCGCCGCCGATCGGGCGGCTCCACCTCGACGGAGAAGAAGATTGCGTGGTAACTGGGTTGAGCGAATAAAATCGATCAGGTTGAAGAAGAAGGATTTAATCATTATTAAAAATTTGCAATTTAATCACTGCATTTTAAGTTATATATAGTTTGACTTTTTAGTATTCATAATTATTGTTTCATTCACTATTTTTATGTTATTGACATTTTTGGAATAAAAATTTGAACTATATAAACAGGTTGTTGAATAACGTTTAACTAGTTCTTATAATTAGTTAACAAGTTTTGATAACTAGTCATCAACTAAATACCCTCGTTAACTAGTTATCCAATATAATGTTAACTAGTTAACTCGATAAATGAACTAATTAAAAACAAAATAATCAGTTAACACGATTAGTACAAGTTTATCAGGTTAAAAATCTGTTAACAAGTTAACACGATTGGTTAACTAGTTAACTCGATTGGTTAACTAGAAATCATCTTAAAAAAATGTTAACTAGTTATCTTAGTCATGATGTTAACTAGTTAACTCGATAAGTTATCTAGTTAACTAATTATGCTAATTTGTTAACTAGTTAACATTAGAATAACCTGATAACTAATTTTGATAACTAGTTAACTAATGTTGATAACAAGTTAACACGATTGGTTAACTAGTTAACTAATTAACACCAAAAAAATTAGTTAACTAGTTATCAGCTAAATAATCTCGTTAACTAGTTATCTGATCATGATGTTAACTAGTTAACTTGATTAGATAACTAGTTAACAACTTGATAACTAATTAACACGATTGAATAACTAGTTAACTCGATTGATTAACTAGTTACCATCATAAAAAAATGTTAACTAGTTATCTTAGTCATGATGTTAACTAGTTAACTCGTTAAATTATCTAGTTAACTAATTTTTATAACTAGTTATCAACTCAAATCTTCTAAACTTGGGGCTTTTAACTAAAATAATAAAAAAAATTAACTATTAACCTAAATAAATACGTTTCAAAACTATTTATTTGTGTAAATATAATCGCCCCAGCCATAGGCGATATCGCCCCAGGCATAGGCGATATCGCCCCAGCACCGAGGATTGCTGGTCAAACCGATTCTAAACTGCCCAACCAACCGAGTAAATGCTGTCTGGCTGGACACATGGCAATCTCGCCCCAGCCATAGGCGATATCGCCCCAGCCACAGGCGATATCGCCTAGGCTACCGGCGATCTCGCCCGAGGGTTGGAGACCGGGCTATCTCGCCCCAACCCCTATAAATACCCCATTTTTCAACTCATTCTCCCACACTACTCGGTAACCCCCTAAGGCAAAGGTAAGTCTCATTTCTCCTTTTTTTTAAATTACATTATTTAGTTTAGGGTTTTAGGTTAGAGAATTAGTTTAGGGTTTTAGGTTAGAGAATTAGTTTAGGGTTTTAGGTTAGAGAATTAGTTTAGGGTTATTATGGTAGATAATTAGTTTAGGGTTATTATGGTAGATAATTAGTTTAGGGTTTTAGGTTAGAGAATTAGTTTAGGGTTATTATGGTAGATAATTTTTTCCAAAGTGATTTATTAACACTGTCATATTGACGTTGTAGGATTTTTATAAAACGGAGAGGACCTTTTCTCGCACCATTACACATGAGTCATGTGCTCCGATCTGGATTGGCTATGAGCGGAGCATATGAGCGCCTTCCCGATCGAGGACCACACCGCCCACGTGCAGCATCACGCCTGCCGACATACACTCCCTATGATGGCTATCCCATCCCACAGAGAGGTCACAGTACAGGGTTAGATGATGTCGATTACGGCGGTCTCGCGCACCATGATGTGGGATACGCACCTCCACCCTACTATGTGTGGAACGAGGATTTCGCTGACGGGCGGACTTACAGTTTCGATGACCCTCCTCAGTACCAGGCTACGGCGCCTCAGTACCAGCCGATGGCACCTCATTACCAGCATGCAGGACACCCAGGTGCGTCGAGTAGCCAGCCGTATGGGCCCACCAGCCAGCACGTTGATCAGAGCCATCCGGTCGGCTCCCAGGGTTTCTCGGAGGACAGTGGGTTTGAGGATTGGGCCCATCGACCTGATTTCGTACCGCAGTCCACCCAGACACCACCGTACACTCACATGTTACGTGATCGGACTACATTGCGTCCACCGGATTGCTACACGGACGAGCAGCGACAGAGACGCCAGAGGGGTCGGAGGCATTGACACTCACATTTGTAGTTTTTCGTTTCTGGATTTATGTTATGGTTTACTGTTTGTATTTGTCGTACTATGGTGATCGATTGTACTTGTTTCGGCTGTTGTAGTATTCATTTGTCGTATTATGGTTTCGATTTTACTGATTTGCACTTTCATGTCATTTTCGCTGTTAATGTTTTTGCAATGAAATTCAACCATTTCGATCTATATGTGGATGGAACACTACTGCGCCACATTTTATTATAACAAACTTCACTGCGAAAATTACATAAACAACAGTTCCAACACGGTTCAGGTCCGAGGGTTTCTCATAATGAAATTCATAAGCTCTTGTTGTTCTTTGATTTTCTGGTTCAGTTGTCGAATCATCTCGTCCTTCTCCCTAACGACCCTTTGGTTCTCCCTCTTAGCTCGATCAAGTTCTTTGTCCTTCGCCCGAATTATATTGTCCTTCTCCCTTCTGATCTTGTCCACAGCCTCCCGAACCACCAATGTTTCAAAATAACCACAACCCTTGTTCTTTAAAAAATGGCAACGAAACATGCGGGTTAGGAAATATTAATGGGATAGGTGACAAATTAAGAAAATCATTCCAGTCTTCATACCTCCCTCTCAAGCGGACACCCAAAATAGGGTTCGAGATCCTTCAGTTGAATGGATCTTGTTGCCCTTAAATCACACCAGCAATTCACCTCACTCAGCTCATACTCGAACAGGTCTTCCTGAGGTTTCTTCATCTTGTAAAGTATACGATCAACTTCTGAAACTACACGACAATAGCAATTGTAATTAGTGCAAAATGTGAAGTAGACGGGGGAAACAAGGCATGTTTTTTACCTTTATCGCGAGCTCTACTTCTTTCCCCATGTGTGAACACCATAGTGTGACCGCGGTGGATGGAAACTGAATTCGAAAATTGGAAGTAGTGGTGTGTGTTTGGAAGCTGGTGATAGGAGGGTTTTATGATGCATACTGCCCCCTGTTGTGGCACAGGCGATATCGCCCGTGACCCAGGCGATCTCGCCCATGTCACAGGCGACATCGCCTATGACTAGAGTGACTACTATTTTATTAAATTCACCGAGATAAAAACATTACAGATACACTATTTTATTTCACGCTTGATTACTAGAAGACGCCCCAGCACTGTCCCGTCTCCTTCCACATGTCCTTGCATTATGACCCACGCAACCGCATGTCCTGCACTTACTTGGGCGACCCTCCTCACGCCAATCCATCTCGTTTCTGATTCGAGAGTGTCGTGGACGACCCTGTCCACGAAGAAGATGAGGTTGCGGGATCACTGGTAGGCCCGTGTGTGGGATCCAGTCTTTAGGACCCAGTATTGGTTGGAATGACTGAGCATACACTAGCTGGGTCTTGGATACCAGATAGAAGGGGCTGACGTAGTTGTGCCAGTTAGCACCAGCAAATGTGCAACAAGCTACAGCATGGGAGCACGGTACCTTGTACCCCTGGAACTTCCCGCATGTGCAAGTCCCCTTACGATTCGACTGCCTATCGAACCGAACAACGTAGCTATTATTACCGCTACGGTTCTGATTGTTTGGACCAGACTTAACCTCGTAAACCCCGTTAGCCGCATCGTACGGCAGCACGTAGTGTCTGACGGAACTTGACGTAGATTCTTCGGTTAATTTCTGACAGTACTTCGTATACGCGTTCCCTTCTGCCAACATTCCCTGGTATTCCCCACGGCGCCTATGCCAATACTTGACCATACGATGGAATGTGTGCTCGATCACAGAAGACATGGGCAAACGTCGCACGCCCTTAAGTACTCCGTTCACGCATTCTTGCGCGTTGGTCGTCATGGTTCCCCACCGAGCACCGCCTCCCTCAGTGTTGTCATAGGCCAAGCTCCATAAGGGTAGTTCCTCATTCACCCATTTTGGCTCCCGTACGTTTTGTTCATCATGGATCGCCAACCATTCTGCCTTCTTGGCCTCAAACTTCCGCACATTCCCTTCTATTCCTGCGGGTAGCGATGAAGACTTCTATGAATATCTAGTTTGTATGAGAATATTGTATTAGTTAGGTTCAAATATACACCGTAAACAAGTTGACAAATACCTAAGTTCCAAAGGCGAGATTTTAAAGTTTGGTTGCGGTGTTTCTTGTTGAAGTTGCTTACGTAATGGCGTAGACACCACCTCCATACCCACCCTCGATCAATGTTGCGCATTGCCGCTGCTATCCCCTTGTGTCGATCACTGATGATTGTGATGTTGGCCCGATTGGTCACATGTCTCTGTAGATTCTCCATGAACCACTTCCAATTATCGTGATCCTCTTGGTCAACTATGGCGTACGCCAATTGAACAATCCGATGTTGCCCATCGAATGTACTAGCCATCAACAACACTTGCTTGTACTTGCCCGTGAGGAATGTGCCGTCAATGATCATGACCCCAGCGCAGTGCTTGAAGGCTTCTATGCATGGCCCAAACGCCCAAAACACCCTCTTGAACATCCTACAGTTACCCGCCGGGTGGGTTATGATCTCGTACCGTGTCCCGGGGTTTGTGAGCCGAATAGCATTCAGGATTGTCTCAATGTTGTTGTATGATGCCACCCAGTCACCGTACAGCTTCTCGACAGCACGTTGCTTGCCAAACCACGCCTTCCGGTACGATATCTTGCGGTGGTACTTCTCCAGAATGCAATCAATAACTGTCTCAACCTTCAACCCCAGCTCTCTGCGCACAATGTGCATGATTGCATCTGAGATCAGCGTGACATCGAGCTGTGGGTGGGGCCCTAGTATCGTTGACCGGTCACAACTGTGGCCGTTGTTGAGTTGTCGTATTATCCAGAATCCATATCTGTTGCTAAGTGTAGAACGCATCCTCCAAGGACACGTCGGGTCGATGCACTTGATGGCCCATTCCTTCGGGTTGGAAGTGATTACCCTGTACTTATAGTTGCGGATGACTGCTTGGCTCTTCGTTAGGGACATCAGTTGACCTTTGGTAGAGAATGTTTGACCCAAGAAGAATTCCATCTCCACCGACCAGTACGCCTTCGCTGGGATCTGGAAGCGCCTGTCCATGGAGTAGGTGTTGGAGATTGTCATAATGTCGTCACAGTCGTCACCCTCGCTCGTGGCATGTTCCAGTGGCACATAAACTTCCACGCTATTTGCTGTGGCTCCCCCTTCTTCATCGTCGTCTTCCTCGTTGGATTGGCCAATGTCATCGTCGACGTTTGGATTCCCTTCGTCCGCCGAGCAATGGCTCCTTTCATCTCCAGAATCGTCAGTGCTGACATATTCATCTCGCGCCAACCCCTCTTGGTCAACCTCCTGGAACTCCGGACCGATATGACTGGTCGCCATGTATTCCCCATCATACGTTTGGCTCTGCTCTGCCATCTGATTTGGAATGACCCCCGAGAAATCGGAGAACTGAGACGGCTCCTCTTCCATCAAGGCGTACAACTCGGCAACTTCGAAAAATGGGTTGACGCGAACTAAGTCGTATATGACTTGTACGCCGTTGTCGTCCGATATCGGCCTAGAAATGAAATGCGACAGATTTCCCTCAGAACTGTATATCGGCATTCTCCAGACAAATGACTGGATTATCTGATCCGCTCCAAGACCCATTTTCCGCCGAAACACGGTAACCACACTATCATAGGTCGCTCGCTTGGTCATCTTCAGATGGACATTATTTCCCCCTTCGTAGGATAAGCCGGTCCAATCCTGGACGATACGGCCCCCCCAGAAAACTTGGATTCGGAATTCTCGTGACAAAGTGTAGTCGGCCATTTTAGAATGTTAGTTCTTTCGATTTGGTGACTAACCCCCGAAACTAACAAGGATTTATAGGGTGCTTAGTGATCCAAGATATAGGCGATATCGCCTATGCATTAGGCGATATCGCCTATGCATTAGGCGATATCGCCCATGCCCTAGGCGATATCGCCTAATCCCTGGCTATTTTCACACCCGTGACTCAATCGAATCTAATCACGAGTCACGGGTGACAATCCACGGTGCTGGGGCGATATCGCCTATGCCTGGGGCGATATCGCCTATGGCTGGGGCGATTATATTTACACAAATAAATAGTTTTGAAACGTATTTATTTAGGTTAATAGTTAATTTTTTTTATTTATTTTAGTGAAAAGCCCTCTAAACTTGTTATCTAAATTATGCCGTTAACTAGTTATATGACATAATTTTTAGCTCATTGGTTGCGTTCAAATTATATGTGAAATTGTAATTTCTTGAATGGTTAACTAGTTAACAATTTGATATGTTAACTAATTAACTCGGATGGTTAACTAGTTAACAACTTGATATCTAATTAACTCGGTTGGTTAACTAGTCAACAAAAATATTGTTATCAAGTAAAAAATTTGTTAACTAGTTAACTCAGTTGGTTAACCTATTAGTAAAAAATATGTTAACAAGTTATCAAACAAAAAACAATGTTAACAAGTTATCAAACAAAAAAAAGTGTTAACTAGTATTTTTTTAAGTAAAAAAAATTATTGAAAAAAGGTTGGAAGGCTTCCAACCCTTGGAAAGGGTTGGAGCCGGATCTGCAGCCTGGTGAGTTCAGCAACAGTTTGATCTATTATAGTATTAATTAATATAATAATATTATAGCTCTATTTTCCCCTGTATTAACTTTGTTTAGAAATCGTTTTCAAGGTTTGTTTTTCTTATTTCTCTCATTGCAATTTTATTTAGTTTGATTACGGGTTATTGGTCTTAAGGATTGTTGTGACTTTGAAAAAAAGTCATTTTATGCTAGGTTGATGGCCTAGAAAGGGAAAAATAATTGAGTCCTATTCAACATTGTTTAGTTAAAGTATTCTTTAATGAAACAGTGATATGATGTGCTAGCAACCTCACGTATTATTGGTTGATCAATGAGATTTCTATAATTTATCCAACTATCGATTCTATTGTTTGCATTTATATTATATTCAACTTTGAAATTTCATGTAAAGGTTTGATGTGTAATGTTAAATTTGTTGTCATTTATGAGTTTTGAGTCTATTGTGAAGAATAATGGTTAGACCTACTATTAAATTTAGGTTGTATTTTGTGAACTTTGTACCACCGGTATTTAGTGAACTTTGTACCACCGTATTTAGTGAACATTTGCCCGGTATGGTATATTACTACTAAATTTTATATTTATTTTTAAATTAATATTACAAGCGATTCTTAATAGTTTAACCGATAAGAAATCACGGTTGAACCATCAAACCTCATACCACTAACATTTCTGGTATGGTATTCGGTACGGGTTTTTAATCCTTGGAAAATACAAAACATACCCCCACTTATTTCATACAAGCTACAACTGTAAGATGGATGTATATAATGGACGACTATTATTTGTTTGAAATCTGTTCGAATGAATTTAATCTTTGAATTCAATTCAATACGCTCCTGACTATTGGTATCCAATCCCATATATCAATGGATCCGTATTCATATTTCTCAATATACAAACACACTAATTAAACCCATATAGCTTGGATTCTACCCACAATCCTTGAAAACACATCACAAACAATCTAGATCTCTTTATCTAAGTTTCATCTTTGTCTAATTATTCCAGGGGCGAACTGATGTCTAATTTTCATCCAGAAGCTAAGTAGTAAATAGTGTTATGATGAGAAGCAAAAATGCAAATGAAACCAATAAAAGAAGAAATGTGTGCTAGGTACTATTACTGTATATGTTAAGTTGCATAATGTCCGCTATGTTATTGGTAATAAGATTTAGAGTTAATAATTTTAAATGGCGCAAAATATGGCATATTACAATTTGAAATTCAATCCTTTTAAACTCCAAATCTAGCCCATTTTTTAGAATTTCGTAATGTCGTTTGTCTTTCTTTGTAAAAATTTCAAAACATGATGACTAAATCGCATTAAAAATAAATCCCTTCTTTTTTTCCAAGCTCTGGTCATCTGAATCTCCATTATAGTAGTTTTGCACATCAAATGCCCCGAGCAGCTCATTAGTCATTACTAACGTTAAACTTTCACGACATCAAAACTCAGCTACTCATTGATCTTGGCCTTTCTTTTACTCTTTGATAAACTCTATTTTCAATTTTCCTTTTTTCCCCCTTGTCTTTCTCTGAGTGGCTATACAACTGATGGAAAAATTAGAAAGTATGAACCTTTCTTTGGAACCCTACCCAATAACAGCAACAACAACAACAACCACCACAACAAAATCTGATTCACTCAGAGATTTAACAAAATAGGTTATCTTTTTCTCCTCTTTCAAGTACCAAGTGTTGTTGGGTAGACCTTTTCTGGTTCTTCCCTCATCACGCTCCTCTTCCGTCCTCCTTTTCTGAAACACTATGTTTTGGTACGATGTCTAGGCACACCTCCTCCCCCTCTGATCGAAATTCTGAGACTTCTGCATGAGCTTCGGCTGATCATATGTGAATCCAGGAATAGAACTATGACTGTGATGTCATCATGGAAATGTCTCCTCAAGCCACGATCTATCTTTTCCAAGTCTGAGTATCTCATTTCCCTCTTCTTCGCTGCTTCTCGGAGTGCAGCCTTTAGTAGCTTCCTTGCTACACCCTGCACAAGTTGTAGAAACATGTGATATTATTATGCATTCATATTCTGTTTATTCAGTAGTGTTCTACACACATGTAGAGTCAAGAGACAAATTTTGAGTACGTTTCGTGGACAATTATGAACAATGTTAATTGCCTCCTGGTTGGTCAAATGCTCCCAAAGACCATCTGATGCAAAAAATGAGAAATAGATCCTGAGGAAGTAGTCTTTGGACAGTGATTGTTGGCTCGGCCAAAAGGATTGGTCTTTCAAATGGCTGAGGCAATCTGAATTTTTCCAGTAGAGGCTCTCTGTTGAATTCTACTCTCTTGAGGTATGCGTCACCTAGTGATCGAGACACCTGAAATGAAGAAAAGTTTAGCTCAATGAAGCCATGTACTAAGGGTAGGGCACTGTTCAAATACATAGAAACTAGGCTAATTTTCCAACTCTATAAACTAGATAACACTGCATTTATCACAAATATACATAGTAGATAGATGGAGGCATCATCAGAACCTCCAAACCATTCATGGTTTGGTATTACCCGTTTATGAAATTTAACATATTATAGATTTTGAAAATAGACCAACATTCACAAATACAAAAATTTATGGTAAGGACGCAAAGAGAAGTATGAAATAGGTGTCAAACCATTCACCATAAGAGCAAAAACTACTCATACTCACCTGGATAAGGCCCCTTACGCGCCAAACTTTGTGTTTTAAAACCACAATGTGGGGATCATCAGGATGCAATGCTTGCAACTCGTCTCTCACAGATTCTATACTTGCATTGTGTTCAGAAGATAATTGAATGGCCTTAACTTTCTTCATGTTTTTTTTCCAGTCTACCTAATACTGCCCGAGAATCACCAACATTTGCAATGTATAGAAGCCCATTACATACTATGCCTACTAAACAACATGCTCCGACAGAAGCAATTTGTGGCTTAATTAGCCACTGGTTCTTTACTAGAAAAAGGAACTCCTCGTCTGTAGCCAGAAAGGCTTTGGTTATTACATCACTTGACATTCTTCCAGTCTCACTTGTAAATTCTGCACCCATTAATGGTTGTCAAGTCAGTAAATATGAGCATCAGATACAGATACACATGATAGTCAACGGGAAAAACCAAACATAATCTAAGGGGGTAGACATAGTAGCTTGTAAACCAAGAATGGAACTTCCCTTTTCAACTAAACAACAAGGCATAGTCCATATATACACTACTTATATTAAATGGAAAAGAAGAAATTTTTAATATCCATATTTTGCTTCATAAAACATGCTTGTCAAAACATGTTGCCAATGAAAATTAAAAACAAAAAAATTAATTGTTTAGAAGGAGAAGAAACATACTCTTAATATTGTCAAAAATACGTTCATTTACAAACCGGGCAGCTTCTGGACCTCCATGACCATCATAAACTCCCACAAATGTACCTTGAGGACCTGATTCAAGAGAGCTCATTGGCCCAGATTCAAGTTGGCATTGATCTTCAAGCAGATTATTAGCTTGAATTAATGCCATGGAGAATTTCCCATTGACATGGCGTCCAGAATCTTTATACCACAACAAACCATCAGCACGGCCAGTGGCATTTCCACCTTTATTAGATTCTCCATCTACTAAAGGCCTCCAACAGTTTGAAACGATTCTCATAGCTGTAGTTGAAACCATCATTCACATATTTCTCCTGAGCCGACGATGTTTTGCTAGTCTTGGATAAAAAAATTCAAATGATTATGCCAACTAGAAAGCAGATGAAATCACCAAAAGCAGGCTACTAAGTGAAAGATAGATAGCTGCAGATACCTTTAAGCAAATAGAACTACAAGAAAGAAAGAAATAAAATAAACAACCATAAATCATTGCCTTTAGTGGTCATAATAGAACTCCAAACTATATATGCTACCAATCAAAAGTGCATACTCACATCAATCTACTATTCAAAACAACACAACGTGAATATAAAAGTTGAACAAGCAAACAAAACTTCAAACAAGTGGGAGCAAGCAGTTTCATGAGAAAATGAAGATCTTTCTCTGTCAAGTTTATAATATCTTTATGTTTGAATTTTTTTGGCATAAAGTGCAGTGCACGAATAAAAACAAACAGAAATTAAAAAAAAAAAAAAACTAAAAACAAACCATGCAAAGGAAAATGAAACCAAAAATCAAATCCAATTACATAAAATGACGAATTCAAATGGTAGAGCAAAACCTAAAATTCAGGGCAATGGGTTCGAAAGCAACAAATAAAATGCAAGAATCCCTAAAAAAAGAAGGCAGAACAAGTTGTGTGGGAATTAGGTAATGATAAAAATGAGAGACAAGTTGAAAACTACATATTTATTAGACAATGATTATAAAATGGTATACAGAAGAAGCAAAAGCAAAACAGCCAATTGAAAGGCCCTTCTCATCACCATTCAATTCTAGGACAGGAAAGGAAACCCCTGAACAATTATGAAACCTCAAAACAGAATACAAATACGAAAAGGAAGAGACATTCAATAAAGACAAAAAAAACTGGAACAACATCTAGAGAATAAATTAATAATGCAACACAACCCACCTTAAGAAATCAAAACAATGAATCAACTTTGAGGAGGAAGGGGGGGGGGGGGGGGGGGAGGTTGGTGGTATCAGAATGTCCCTTCTTTCCCTTGAAACAAAGAGAAGGGGGGGGAGGAGGGTCGAGGGCAGCAAGGAGACAGAAGGGTAGGGGAAAGAATTAGTCTTTATATGTGCCGGAGTGGAGAGAAGAAGGTAAAGGGTGAGATTTGGGAGGAAGAGCACTATTAATTGAAATTTAATTTTTTTTTATTTTTATTTTTTTACAAAGTGTGATAGAGATAAATTTAGGAATTCATAGGTTTGATTTTTTTGTTGATAAACATAAACTAGATTAACCTCGACCCATTGGCCAGTGTATGTTAAACTTATTTGATTTACATGTTTGAAATTTCACTAAGATAGTTATAATGTTAAAAATTGATTTGATCACTTGGATTAGTATGCATCAAAGGCTTGGAGTAGGCATCTATAAACTACTTTAATCAAAAATATTATTTCAGTTTCAACCGATGCCTTTATATCAATAATAAGTTTTAGATATATCAAAATGTCGATTTTAGTTCAACTCTTTTATTACAATTTATTATGTTAGTTAAACCATACATGAGGTAATAAATTTTAGATGTTTCAATGATTATAATGATTGGAGATCTTGAAATTCGAAATAAACTTAAATCCAAAGTACGACGGAAGCACTTCCAATAAAATAAAACCGAGTACAAACTGAAATACCAAAATCCAACAACCATTTACAAAATCTCCCAACCCGAAACTGTCAACTGAAACATAAATCCAAAACAATGGTCACTCCAAAGTAGTCCCCTAATCTTCACTTCACAAGTCCAACCTGCAACTCCACTGAACTCAACCGAACACCTGATCTTCGACTCACTCTCACTACCATGCGAACCTGAAAAGAGAAACTGGGAGGGGATCAATTTCCTATTGAAATTGAGTGAACCTACTGGGTTTAACTATGCGCTGAACCTAACCTGAAGTGCGATCCCAACTCCGCACACAAACAACAATGGAATCTGACACATTCATTCATATTTTAATTCCCTAACATAGTCTAGGCGATCGCATAAGCTCAAATCTCAATTCAACATCCACACTCATGATCACAATAGTACATGAGAAACCAACATGCATAAGCTCATACATCAATCCTCTGCCAGTTCATCATTACAACAAAGGCATCATTCCTACAGTTCAACATTAGATCATATACATACAATTCAGTGTTACATCACATACACGTAGTTTAGTTTCACAAGACAAGTTACCATCAATGCACACACATGCATCCGCATTCATACACATTCACACACTTACCCATACACCACATTCCCCCTTTCAATTATCTAGGTGATCACACACAAGTGCACTACTCAATCCGTCGCCCACAACTGACAATCTCAACAATATAACCCAAGTCATCCATTCACAAGTACACGATATAACCAACTCATGAAGCGCACAGTTCAACATTACTTCACAATATAACTCACTATCACTAACATCACTTCCATTCACAAATCAACCACAACAACCACATTACCTAGATTCACACTTATCAACATCATCAATCCTAAACCATTCAACCCCTATCTCACATCTCATCACAACAACACAACTCACAGCACAACACAAGGCACCTCACTAGCACATCCAATACACATATCATATACGAATCACACATGCATCTTATTTCACACACACTCACACACACGCATACACCACCACACATAACCAAGCATCCTCATCACTAACTGATGGGCCTAGCCCGACGAAGTCCAAAGGCCCACATGACGGCCCACGAGGCAACCCACATGGTAGCCCGAACACAGCGGTTAGGGCAGGGGGCCCGGACTCAGGCGGTAAATCAGATGGGCCGAACAGGCAGGCCCAGGAGGTGGAGTAAGGCCCAAAGCGATGGCCCAGCTCGGCGGCCTCCTAGGGTTACTCGGCGACACTTAGGTTTCCAAGGCAGAGCGGACACGTGTCAACATCCCACGGGAGCCACAAACGAGTGGCTAAGATTCAGCCTTGACAACCAAGGCAGGGGTACTATAAATACCCCCGTACACCCTATTAACCAGGGGACAACACTTTTACCCAGCGGACAAACGCTCCGCGGTACGTTACTCACCTCCCTCTCCCATTCCTTAAACTGATCGCCTCCCCTTTTCCTTGAACTGACTACCCCTCACGCTACTTACGAGGTACAACACTCCCAGAGGACCAACAAGCTTGGGCCTCCATTATTGGGCCAGGCGACAAGGCTGGAACAATTGGCGCGCCAGATAGGGGGACGGTCAGGCGACTTTTCAAGGCGAATGGCTTCATCAGCGATGCCCACTCTGATGGGCGAGGATGGCAAAAGAGGAGATGGAGTAACACCCGTCAAGTATGTCAACCCAGGTTCTCGAGCAGACCCAAACCTCACAAGAAACATGGAGCGCGAATTCGAGGGCGACTCGGAGTCCCAGAGTACTATTCCGACCGGCGATGCCTATGAGCTGTTGGAGCAGCGATTTCGATCCCTTGAGCAACAGAATGCTGAGCTCACACAGATGTTGAAAACGGTGATCGCTCAGCAAGCTCAAGCTCTCAGGGCCAACACTCAGGACAGGCAATCGCCACAGGACTCCCATTTGGAAGCGTTACAGCAATTCCTCCCTGCTACTCAAATCTCCCCTGCACAGATGGCGGTTCGCCAACCTCTGTCCAGGGCGATACTCGCCGAGCCACTACCTAAGGGGTTGGTTCCGCCCAACCTAGATAGGTATGTAGGTACTGGCGACCCAGACGAGCATTTGCAAGCCTTCCAGATCGCCATGCAAATGCAGCAGGCCGGTGACGCCGCATATTGTAGAGCTTTTCCGGCGACATTGGGAGGGCGAGCCAGGGAGTGGTACATGAATCTACCAGAGGGCATCATAACATCGTGGGAGGGCTTTGCGAGGATCTTCTCACAGAAGTATGAGTGCAAGAAAACAAGGACGGTCCCGTTGCAAGCGCTGGTGAGCTTGAGGTAAAAGCCGAACCAGTCGCTGAAGGAGTTCTTTGATGAATGGACTGGGGTCGTCCAATCCATCAGAGGGTAGATCATGAAATCGTTGCGGCAAGTTTATTCCAGTCGACTCATAACGGCAGGCTGCGGGAGTCGCTGCTACAGGTGGCTCCGAAGTCGCTATCCGACTTGGAAACCAGAGTACACAAAATTATTTTGATTGAGGAGCAGTTAGCAGAACCTTTACATGGAGCGGCGAAGATGGAAGAAAAGCCCGTTACAGGGAACAAGCAGGCCAAAGGGCAGCCCTCCGAGACACGGCCATACGGGAAATATCGCCCAGGGGAGCAAAGGCGTTACCAAGAGAAAGGATACCCAGGGGAGCATAGGGGTTATCAGGAGAGAGGATATCAAGAGGAGAGGGCAGATTATACACCCCTCTCAGAATCGCGAAGAAAGATTCTGCTGTACATGCAGCATAAGGGACACCCATCAACTGGCCGGGGCCAATGTTCACCCCGGCGGATCAGCGAAGTCGCCAAAAGTTTTGCGATTTCCATGACTCTCATGGGCATACCACTGAAGACTGCAGGGAATTGAAAAATGAAATCGAAAGGTGGATAAACGAAGGACGTCTCAGGGATTTCATTGTCAGCTCAAAGCGGAAAAACAAGCCGCAAGAAGATGATCGCCGAGGACAAGGAGAATCACAAGACAAGAAGGGTGATGTTTTCACCCGACTTAAGGAGCCTATGGACAATGAAGATAGCAAGAAAAAGCCTCGACCTGAGGTAAACCACGTTTATCAAACCATTTTCGGTGGGGAAAGTTGCCCGACAAAGAAAGTCAAAAAGGAGGAAACAAAGGAGGTGATGATGATAGACCAAGTCAGTCGCCCAACGTTGGGATTCTCGGAAGAAGACATGGCCAGGGTAGGAGGCCCAAGTTTGGAGGCGATGGTGATTCAAGTAATCACACACAATAGCCGAGTGGAGCGAGTGATGGTTGACGAAGGAAGCTCTGCGGACATTATTTTCTGGGAGCTGTACAAAAAGATGAACCTGCCAGCTAGCTTGCTCAGGCAGACAAAAACTACCATCTCAGGATTTTCAGGACACATAGTTCCCATCAAGGGGATAGCCACGATGGCAATAACCATTGGGGATGGAGACTTGCAGGTCACCCGATCCATCGACTTCCATGTCATGGATTGTCAATCCACGTACAACATGATCCTAGGGCAACCTGCACTCGCCGCCTTCCAAGCGATCTCCTCCCCAGTGCACCAAGTACTGAAGTTCGCTACTAATGAAGGGATAGGTTTCGCCTGGGGACACCCGGACATCGCCAGAAGGTGTTACAGGGCGGCGACTAAAAGCACGTGCCTCACCATAAGCTTGGAGGCGGAGAATGAAGGAGAAAGAGTCGTTCCAGCAGAATCGGACGTCCCAATACCGCTGTTCGAAGAAGATGAAAGTAAGATAGTTCGAGTTTCATCCTACCTGAGCGATAACAAGAAACAGGAGTTGGTCAAGTTGCTCCACGAGTTCTCGCACCTGTTCGCATGGTCACCAAGCGACATGCCAGGAATTGCTCCAGACATCATCAAACACTCTCTAGCGATCGAGCCCGGGAGTCGCCCAGTCCAGCAAAAGCGGCGGAACATCTGCAGAGAAAGGCAGCAGGCGGTGGCAAATGAAGTGGACAAACTTTTGAAGGCAGGGTTTATCAAAGAGGTACAGTATCCTGAGTGGTTGGCTAATGTAGTTCTTGTCAAGAAATCGTCAGGAGCATGGCGAATGTGCGTCGACTTCACCAACCTTAACGATGCTTGCCCCAAGGATCCGTACCCCTTGCTCAACAAAGAGCAGCTGGTAGACGCAACGGCGAACAATGAAATGCTGTCCTTTCTGGACATGTTCTCGGGATATCATCAAATACCTTTAAGCAAGCAAGATCAAGAGAAAACGGCTTTCATGACGCCCACGGCGAACTACTGCTATCGAGTGATGCCATTCGGGCTCAAGAATGCTGGCGTGACTTACCAGAGAATGATCGACAAAGTCTTTGTCAAGCAGCTCGGCCGAAACTTGGAGGCGTATGTGGATGACCTGCTGGTCAAAAGTAAGAGATCTAATGACCATCTTGGCGACTTAAGGGAAACCTTCAATACACTACAGGAGTATTCGCTTAGGTTGAACCCTTTGAAGTGCGTGTTCGGGGCAACATCAGGAAAGTTCCTAGGATACCTCATAACCAAGAGAGGAATTGAAGCTAATCCAGCGCAGATCGCGGCGATTACAGTGATGGCCCCTCCAAAGACTGTGAAGGAGGTTCAGGTTCTATCTGGAAGACTGACGGCAATCAATCGATTCATTCCCAGGATCGCCGACCGATGCGCTCCGTTCTTTGCGACTTTAAAGAATGCATCAAAGTTTGCATGGAATGATAAATGTAACAAGGCTTTTGAAGAGCTAAAGCAGTTTTTAATTACCCCTCCTGTACTTGCATCTCCGAAATCAAATGACGATTTATTTCTCTATATCGCGATCTCTCCAAAGGCAATTAGTGCGGTCTTAGTTCGAAGAGAGGACAAAGCCGAACACCCTGTTTTTTATACAAGTAAAACCTTGGTCGATGCTGAAACAAGGTACCCGGCGATAGAAAAAATGGCATACGCTGTGGTCTGCGCGGCCAGAAAGTTGTGACCATATATTCAGGCACACACGATACATGTGCTCACGAATCTTCCGATTAAGAATGCGTTAAGATCTATGAGCATGGCAGGGCGATTAGCTAAGTGGGCGATCGAGCTAAGCGAGTATGACATTCGATACCAACCGCGAACGGCGATCAAGGCCCAGGTCCTTGCTGACTTTGTAGTCGAAGGTGCAGTACCAGAAGATACCGAGGAAGGCGATGAATGGACGTTATTCACAGATGGCGCCTCGAGTAAAGGAGGGTCAGGCGCAGGGATAGTCCTAAGGTCTCCTGGGGGGATCCTCCACGAGGTCGCATTGCGATTCGCAACCAATCGAACCAACAATGCAGCTGAGTACGGGGCATTAGAGGCTGGCTTGCGAATCGCTAAGAGTATGGGAGTTACTAACATCAAGTTTTCTCAGACTCGGCGATAGTAGTCAACCAAGTTAATGGGAGCTTTGAGGTAAAGGAGGAGTCGCTCCTCCCTTATTTCGATGAGGTAAAACTTCTTATATCAGAATTCAAGAAGGTGGTTATATCCCAGATTGCTAGGGAGGAGAATTGCCACGCGGATGCATTATCGAAACTAGCAACGGCGACTGATTTTGAAGAAGGGCGAATAATCACAGTGGAAAAAGAAACAAGGAGGAAGCAGTGTTTTCACGTGATTAACGGAATTGGGAAAAGCGACTGGCGAACGCCTATTATTCATTGGATAACGACACTGTACCAAGTGACCCGTTAGAAGTGACCAAGCTCCGGCGAAAAGCAGGGAGGTGTACTATAATAGGGGAGAGCTGTACCGGAAATCAGCTATGGGTCCATACTTGCGATGTCTGGGAGAGGAGGATGCAGCTTGGGCCCTAGAGGAAGTACATTCAGGAGTATGCGGTACTCACTTAGGAACAAGAAGTTTGGAAAGGAACTTAATATACCAGGGCTTCTATTGGCCAACAATGAGAAAGGAAGCTGGCGACCTGGTGAAGAAATGTCACAAATGTCAGGAATTCCCAAGTTATCACAAGTTGCCCGCAACAGCGCTCCAGGCGAATGTCAGCCCGTGGCCATTCGCGAGATGGGGGATGGATATCCTAGGCCCATTTCCGGAAGCTTCCGGGAAAAGGAAATTCCTTATCGTGGCAGTTGATTATTTCACCAAGTGGGTCGAGGCAGAAGCGGTGGCAAGTATCACCGCCAAGCAGATACAGAAGTTTGCATTTAAAAGTATCGTCACCAGATTTGGTATACCAGAAAGTATTATATGTGACCATGGAACTCAGTTTGACTCGCAGGTCTTTAAAGAGTTTTGTGATGACCTGAGGATAAATCTGAGATTCGCTTCGGTCGCCTATCCACAAGCTAATGGACAAGCAGAGGCGGCTAATAAGCTTATTCTACAAGGATTAAAGAAAAGAGTGGATGGCTGTAAAGGCGTATGGGTCGAGGAGCTTGATCATGTACTATGGGCTCACCGAACGGCTTATAAAACGGCGACAGGGGAGACTCCCTACACATTGACGTACGGGACTGAGGCGGTCCTCCCGGTAGAAATCTCAATCCCATCTGTCCGAATACAGGAATACAGGGATGAGGTCAACGAACAAGAATTGATGCTTAACGTAGATATGATTGAGGAAACAAGAGAAAAGGCACAGATGCGGCTGATCGCTGAAAAGGAGCAGTTAGCCAGGCGGTACAGTTTAAAGCTCCGGCCACATCACATCGCGCTCAATGACTTAGTGCTGCGAAAGATCTTCAGGCCGGCGGTTGGGACGGCCAAGCTCAACCCCGGATGGGAAGGCCCATACAGAGTACGGCGAGTGGTAGGGGCCAAACCTTCAAACTAGCAGAGTTAGATGGAGCAAAGATCCCCAAAACTTGGAACTCCATGCATCTCAGGCGATATTATGATTAAAAAGACACTTGTAACCAAGGCTAGTTCTTAAGGCAACTAAGGGCCCTAATGATTGAATCTAATATATGTCTTCGCGCCATCAAATTTATCATGTAAGACCTAAGGGCATTGGGATCGCTATGTAAGACCTAAGGGCATTAACAAATCACTGTGTAAGACCTAAGGGCATCAAATTTATCATGTAAGACCTAAGGGCATTGGGATCGCTATGTAAGACCTAAGGGCATTAACAAATCGCTGTGTAAGACCTAAGGGCATCAAATTTATCATGTAAGACCTAAGGGCATTGGGATCGCTATGTAAGACCTAAGGGCATTAACAAATCGCTGTGTAAGACCTAAGGGCATCAAATTTATCATGTAAGACCTAAGGGCATTGGGATCGCTATGTAAGACCTAAGGGCATTAACAAATCGCTATGTAAGACCTAAGGGCATCAAATTTATCATGTAAGACGTAAGGGCATTGGGATCGCTATGTAAGACCTAAGGGCATTAACAAATCGCTGTGTAAGACCTAAGGGCATCAAATTTATCATGTAAGACCTAAGGGCATTGGGATCGCTATGTAAGACCTAAGGGCATTAACAAATCGCTGTGTAAGACCTAAGGGCATCAAATTTATCATGTAAGACCTAAGGGCATTGGGATCGCTATGTAAGACCTAAGGGCATTAACAAATCGCTGTGTAAGACCTAAGGGCATCAAATTTATCATGTAAGACGTAAGGGCATTGGGATCGCTATGTAAGACCTAAGGGCATTAACAAATCGCTGTGTAAGACCTAAGGGCATCAAATTTATCATGTAAGACCTAAGGGCATTGGGATCGCTATGTAAGACCTAAGGGCATTAACAAATCGCTGTGTAAGACCTAAGGGCATCAAATTTATCATGTAAGACCTAAGGGCATTGGGATCGCTATGTAAGACCTAAAGGGCATTCACATATCGGTATAACATCTAGTTAATGATGAAAAGAAGCAAAGTGATTAAGAAAGGTGTAATAAGACAAAAAAGCCAAAGATTGAAAATTCACGAGGAAGAGTTTAGTAAGGCAGTTTTTACAAAAAAAAAAAAAAAACAACAACAACAGGTTGACAGCAGGTTGACAGCGGGATCATGGGTCTTTGGCACCGGAGCCCTTCTGGCCAGCTTTGGAAGAGTCAGCGGCGGAATTGAAGTCCTTGCCGCTGGTAGAGGGGGCTTGATCAGATGATGGCGGCTGAACCTCTGATCCATCGAGATTCAGAGCAGGCAGGCCACGGCTGAGGCGAGTGGCCGCCACATATTCGGCATCTGCCACCACTATCTCCCGCTCCAAGCGAGCAGCATCTCAAAAATAGGCCTCCTCCTCGGCATCGGGAAGGTCGGGAACCCCAAAGTTATAGTGATTGAGACCTCGAAGAACGGCTCGAACCATTTTTCGCCCTGGCCAGCCCTTGTTGGGAAACAGCTCGTAGAACTCATTACGACAGCTGCGCATTACTACGCGCATACTCTCGCCGAGAGCATGAGTGTAATAAGCCACAGTCTCATCGTACTGAGCATTGGCAGCAGCAAGATCACGATCCGCCGCCGACTCAGCCGCCAGAGAGTCATTCAGCAGCTCCTTAGCTCTGTCCCTTTCGGCAGCTATCTCCTCCACCTGAGCAACCTTGACACGAACCTCATCCAATTCGGCTTCAAGGGCGACAATGTGCTTATTAGCAGATTGCAAGTCCTCCTGGACGCCCTCCATCTGGGAAATCCGCCCGGTCGCCTCAGCCAGGCTTTCCTTCAGAGACTCAGCAGCAGAGGTCGCTGCATCTGCCCGTCGCTAGGATAAAAAGACAAACGAACAAACAGCAACGTGCAGGTTTAGCAAGGATCGTAAGGTGGCAAGTCGGGAAAAAGTATATATAAAAGGGGAGAAAGAAGAGGCAGACGAGTAAATACCTTCTCCTCGTTATGATAACGGGTGAGATCCATGCGCAAAGAGCGCAGATTCTCAACATCCTCCTTCAGCCTCCGATTCTCCTCCTGCATGTGTTTACATGCAAAGGAAAGATCGCCGAGCTCGGCCACGGCCTAGGCAACAAAACAAATGAAGGGGGTAAGAAGCAGCGAGCAGAGCTAGGGAAGCAGGACAGAGCAAATTGACTTCGCATTCCAAAAATACCTGAAGGAGGCGGCAGGAAGTCGCCCCATGCAGGTCCGTAATCTCCGAGCCCTCACCAGGAGCGGTCACCCCCTCGTAGACACCTCAAGAGAACTCCTCCGTGTGTCACTCGCCATCCGGGGCGATATGTGGGATGCCACCGGATGAATGACGACGAAGTAGGGAAGGCGAAAGGGACCCTCACCTTCGCGACCAGCAGGAGCAGGGCGATCAAAGAGGGTGTTAGCTCGCTCTGTCTAGCTGGCCCGGCGGGCACGGTCGGTGTTGACAGGAGGCGGGCGAGAGTGGTCGCGAGCAGGCTCGGTGGGACGAAGATCAAGCTCCGGAGCTGGCGTAGACTCGGGATGCTCCGGATCCCGGGGAAGGGGAATAGGTTCGTCAGGAAGGTAGGAGTCGTCATATGAGATGACGTTCCCGTCGGCAGGATGCTCTAAGGGCTCCCTCGCAGACGGATTGTCATGCGCCAGAGGCGATTGGCGACGAGAGCGGCGGAGGGGAGTTTCAGTCTCAGCATCGGCATCCTCCACCTCTATCACTGGTGGAGGCGGCGGCGGTGGATTGCTGGAGCCCTCACCTGCTTTTCTCCTCGGCTTGGAAACCCCAGCTTTCTTCTTCCTCTTTGAAGAAAGGAGGCTTTCATCCGTCTCAACCGCCTTCCTCTTCCCCTTAGATTTCTCGGGCGAAGGTTGGGCAGAAGCAGGGGCGACGGGGGCGGCCTCAGAGCGGCTGGGATGAGTCTCGGCGACAGGACCACGCGCGGTGGTACTAAGGAGGCACCCAGCGAGGCTTACGGCACCTAGGAAAGGTACATCCAAAGATTAGTATAAAAAAAAGGGGGAAAGAAAAGAAAGCACAAAAAGGCGACAATATAAAGGTTATACGTTCCTAAGGGTTTGGCTACGACGACTCAATCACGCAAGATGAACGGCGACAGCTAGGAAGGGAGGAAAACAATCAGCACCTCCTAAGACATAAAGTATACCTCCTCGTATTCCCGCCTGGGCAGTCCGCAGGCCAGAAGTGGTCGATAGATGATGGCAATCAAGAAGGATCTGGCGACGAAGGAGTATCTCATCAGGAGTAGGATCAAGCTCGGCGTTGAAAGAACTCACGTCACCAGAAGACCAGGATGAAGGGAGCAGCGAAGCCCAATGGCGATCCGTGTCGCTGGGGCGGAAGTAGAAAAACGAATGGTACCATGTAGGGCGAGGTTTCGGTGATGAGTAAGTGCCCTTTTGTGTAAGATCAGCTCGGCGAACGAAACTGATGCCATTAGAGGTGTGCTTGGCATAATGAATTAATTGAAACAACCGAAGAGTGGGGGGCGATCTTCTTGGTCGCACAGCTGCATTCAAAGGCAGAGGCTGTAGCCCAACACCCGACGTTAAAGGCGCCAAGAGAAGCGCCAAAGCACTCAAGCAGGGCGACCGTGAACGAGGATGGCGGAAGGTGAAGGCCATTAGTGAAGGCCTCGGTCCAGACGCCGTGCCACCCTGGCGGGCAATTGCCAATAGTGGAAAGCCGAGAGGCCACGGTGAATTCCCAGGTAGACGGCAGCATGGCGAACGGAAGAACGCGGGCGATCTTCTCCACCGACCCTGAAGGAAAGTAGCCCGGGTCGATGACCGTGCGCTCGTCACAGGTAGCTCTTCCCCACATAGATCGCCAGTTGCCAATGGAGTAGGAGCCGGTGACTCTAGTCGCCTCAGGATCAATCTCGACCCCATGACGGGCCCGCTCGAATCCTTTTTGGTGGGGACCCCAAAAAGGCAGGACAGGAGATTCATCAAAATTCTCCTCTGCTACGTCGGAAATTTGGGCAGACGAGGTTTCGGCTGTAGATGGAGGGTTTAAGGGTGCCCGTTCAGGGGAATGACTGGAAGAAGAAGGAGAGGACGAAGAGGAAGATGAAGGAGAGGGTGAAGAATCGGTACCAGCGGAATAGGAATGACTTTGGTTCTGGCTATCGGAGGCGGAATCCATGGTTCAAAGAAAAAAAAAAACAACAAGAAGCAGAAAAGAGAAGGAAACACACGGCAGGACGGCAATGGGAGTGAGAAAGAGGGGAAGAGTCACGTACCAGGTGGGCGTCGGGGGGCTCCAGACATCTGAAAAATGGCAGGAAGAGATAAACGTTTTTGGGTGATCGGAAGAAGGAGAAACGAACGTTTTCCGATCAACGGGGAAGGAGAAGATAGTGGAGGACTCGCCGGAAGGAGTAAGGAAGCAGTGGAGGCAAGAAGACTGTAAAAATGGGGAGTCAAGGTGTCAGAGAAGGAGTAAAAAAAGGAGGAAGACGGTAAGAAGGGGGTTTATATAGGAGTGCAATGAGCGGGAATGGAACCGTCGCGGTGAATGAGTGAGTCACACGCGCGGTTAAAAAGGCATGTTGGCGGGAAGGTGAGCCGTCGCAACGTTTCATTGGGGGCACGCGCGGCTGAGATGACGTCTGAAGGGATAAGGTAATGATGGCTTTCTGGGCAATTACTAAAATACCCCGATTTCCCCAGCTTCTCCAGCAAGGTAGGGAGTAAAAGACCATGATGCCCTGAGCGGTAGAGAGGTGCGTGAAAAACTGGAAAGAAGGGGCGCGATAGAAAGCAGCGACAAAAGAGACAGGGCGATAAGAACCAAGACACCAAAGCGATAAGAATCAAGACACCAAAGCGACAAAATGACAAAGCAACAAGGCGATAGGACAGCAATGCGATAAAGCGACACAACACAAGCGATCCGAGTCATGAGTAAGCCCTCAGCCAAGCAAAACTCGCATTAAGGGCTCGGGGGCAATTGATGGGTCCTCTTACGGCGATCACGAGACGAGCGATCCGAGTCATAGGTAAACCCTCAGCCAAGCAAAGCTTGGCTAAGGGCTTGGGGGCAATTGATGGGCCTAGCCCGACGAAGTCCAAAGGCCCACATGACGGCCCACGAGGCAACCCACATGGTAGCCCGAACACAGCGGTTAGGGCAGGGGGCCCGGACTCAGGCGGTAAATCAGATGGGCCGAACAGGCAGGCCAAGGAGGTGGAGTAAGGCCCAAAGCGATGGCCCAGCTCGGCGGCCTCCTAGGGTTACTCGGCGACACTTAGGTTTCCAAGGCAGAGCGGACACGTGTCAACATCGCACGGGAGCCACAAACGAGTGGCTAAGATTCAGCCTTGACAACCAAGGCAGGGGTACTATAAATACCCCCGTACACCCTATTAACCAGGGGACAACACTTTTACCCAGCGGACAAACGCTCCGCGGTACGTTACTCACCTCCCTCTCCCATTCCTTAAACTGATCGCCTCCCCTTTTCCTTGAACTGACTACCCTCACGCTACTTACGAGGTACAACACTCCCAGAGGACCAACAAGCTTGGGCCTCCATTATTGGGCCAGGCGACAAGGCTGGAACACTAACACATACCACACAATCATTGATCTAGGTGAGTTAATTAGGCGCCATAAGGAGTTATTCCCCCGCTACCCCACCGACCTGACGCACCTCCCTACCGCATGGGGAACACGTCACAAATTCCACAATTCCATAATTCCACTCCCCGTTGGGAGGCTAATCTACCAGTCCGTTGGTAGGCCCTAACCACTAGTCCGTCGGTGGGTGAAACTCAAATCCATGAGGTAATGTTGGCTCCTTCTAGTTTTAACACTTTGATTCCATTAACAAAAACATAACGATTATCCACATCAACCACACAAATCCAATTAACCAATCCCATTCAAACAATCCCACTACCCAAATCCACTTCCAATTCCACACCCAATCCCACAACACAATTACACAACACATTTACATAGCACAGTCCCACAATCCAAGTCCACAACACAATCCGACAATATAATTCCACATCACAATTCCATGTACCAATTTCATACTAACCACAACCGACAACGATAGATACAAAGACAGAAATTCAACTCATCCCATCCCATTCTATCTCACATTCCTAGTTAAAATTCATTACCCATCATCTTCATCCCAATCCCCACATCACATGACAAATAGCACAAACACCACACAACGGTCACAAGACAATTATTCAGTTTTTCTCTCAAGGGTTCATGCAAGACCTAATTCCATTCTAAGTCTATTCAACTCCTCACTCCCATTTCTAGCCACCTAGTTATCCATACACGTACACTAGTCTACCACACATATAGACAAGTCGGTCATCCACTCAAACAAGTCAACTCAACACCACATAGCATCAACAATCACAACAACACCAATCTACCATTCAACTCTCCAGTTCAAGCATTCCTAGATTAAACCACATAATCTACCTAGTTCACAAGTTTCATCTAACACGGTTCCTCGCCACAATTCGTCCAATTCCGACATCCTCATTCTTCTCAACCACTTACCAATCCACATTCAAGACTCCAACCTTATTACAATAACCAAAAGACACGTTATCAATCACCATCACACACAAATAAATTTCATTCAAATCAATCATACAACACCAGTTCAACTAGTTCATGCAATCACACCACCCAATTCCATTACTCAATTCCATGCACCAATTCCATAACTCAATTCCACGTACTGATTCTATTGTCAAATTCCATACACACATTCCCTTAACAATTCTATCAATCAATTCCCAAGACACAAATCCAAGTCACAATCCCACACCACTTGTCATATTAATCACCCACATCTCACACAACCCTACTTTCACCTAACATCAGATCATCCATCACACATTCACAATCACGATACACTTCTTTCAACAATTCCACATTACACAAACAGTTTAAGGGTAAACGGCTAGCTCACCTGTCACCCCCACCTGCAGTTACAGGGGTAGCCATGTCGTGAGTCTCAGGATTACCCTCTTGTACATCCTTCATTGGACGGCCCCACATTGGCAGGGCCATCCATATGTTCATCATATAAAAAGGGTGACCCCACATTGGCAGGACCACCCTCCTGCAACCACAGCTGTCAGCACAAGATAAAGAACAGTTTACAGCATCACTTCCCAACCCAAGTCTGACAAGGATTGACGAATTTGGGCTCCTTAGAGGCGGAATTTGGGTTGAAATTAAACATGAAAGTTGAAGCCCATGGTGTCTACTAGTGAACTGTAAAATGGATTATTTTTTCTAAATTATTTTGAGCCTTGTTTACCTGAATATTCCAGAATCGGTTTCACTGTTTTTCATAAACTTGGCCGCCAAATTTAGAGTTTTCTTGTTTAGGAAGAAGTCTTATTCGCAGAAGACTTTCCTTCCTTGTAGGAGTAGTAGAGGCCATGACCTCAGTAGCATTTATAGAGCTTTGTACTTCCTTGAATTACAGACTACAACTTGAATAATAAACTTTCATTTCAAGACTTTTAGTTCTTTCTTCCTTCTAGCTCTTGCATGAATTGCTTGGCTTGATAGGTTAGGTATATCAGGTAATGAAGTCATCACCTTTTTTCTTGTGGCACCATACGACCCTTGATACTTCTGGTTCCTAGCTCATTATAGCTAGTGGGTCAAACTCTGTTCAATCTAAGTTAGTGATTTTGTCTCCTTAACTTTGTTTGCCATAAATTGTTATAGCAGGGCCGCTGCCCAGGGTTGCAGATGGTTTATATCACCCTGCCAAAATGGGTTCATCCTATGGATGACGAATAGGAGGGTAACCTTAGACTTGTGACATGGCTACCTTTGTATCTCTCATGCAGGTGGTGTGGCCGGCAAGCTAGCAGTTTACATGTGTATGGGATTGTGTATTGTGGTTGAATGTGAGTTGTGGAATGTGGATGAGATGTGAAGAACATTAATGTTGACGATGTGTGATGTTGGTAACTGCATGGTGAATGTGGAATTATGAATTGGGATTAAAAGATTGATGTGATTATAAAATGTTAGAACCGGTAAGAGCCTACACTACCCCCAAACACTACAAAAAAACGCATTTTAGCGTCGGTCGTATGCGCGTAATGGCGTCGGTCACCGACCGACGCTAATTTTAATAGCGTCGGTCGACAAAACTGACGCTGAAAGTGGTGACGCTAGTTTTTAGCGTCAGTTTTTGGTTGACCGACGCTAATTGACATACCGACCGACGCTAACTCGACCGGAAAACCACAAAAAAGCAGCTGCATCTGCAGCCGCTTTTTCTTCTTCTTCTCATTCGCCGCTGCTGCCGACCGCTGGAGAAGACGGAGGACCACCGCTACTTCCTCCCACCGCCGCCGCTGGAGACCGCCACTTCCTCCCACCGCCGCCGCTGGACCACCGCCACTTCCTCCCACCACCGCCACTAGAGACCTCATATGGAAGAAGAAAATAATGAGAGGAGAGGAGAGGAGAGGAGCATAGGTAAGAGAGAAAGAAGAAGTGGTCGTCACATACCAGGGTTACTAGCGGCGGAGCTAGCGGGACCATCGACGAGATATAACGGCGGATCTTGAATGGAGCAGATAGAGAAGAGAAGAGAAGGGAAAAGAGAAAGAGAAGAGAGAAGAGAGGAGGTGGCTGGAATGAAGCAGATAAAGAAGAGAAGGGAAAAGAGAAAGAGAAGAGAGAAGAGAGGAGGCGGCTCATTAGGGTTAGTATTTAGCGTCGGTCGACCAGTGTCGGTCGACCAAACGACCGACGCTAAAACGCGAGATTCTATTTAGCGTCGGTCGACCCTCTTTCGTTTCAGCCGATGCCAAAACGCTCTTTTTTTGTAGTGAAATTGTCACCTCTCCTGGAAGAGTGAGGTGTTATCACGCCTCCTGGAAGAGTGGCGTGATCTTCTGTTATTGGTGTTGATGTGTCGTTGTGACTTTGGGCCCTGGATCCTTCAAGGTAAAAGATGCATCTTGAACCCTCTTGGAAGAGTGGGTGCTTTAGTGAGCCGGCGGCGGTAGTGTAGGATGAACTCCAAGGCCCCTAATGAACTCACCTAGTGAAATGAAATAGGATTTGTATGTGTGTGTACTGGATGTGACTGCGAGATGCCATGTTTGGATGTTGATCTCTGTTATGATATTATTGATATTGTGAATCGTGAATGTTGAACTGAGAAATGCACCTATGTGATCACCTAGAGTGCTTTAGGTTAATATACTGGTTAAGGTTGAGTCCGGTTCCACTGTTAGTGTTTTGTGCGGAGTTTGGAATCGCTCCTTTTGGTTAGGTTCGGTGATGAGCCGCAGTCGTTGTGCGTGCGTTCAAACAAATAACTAACAAAGCTAATAAGCTAGGGTAGATCGTATTCCACAGGTCTTCTATGATTGACTACTCAAATAAGCTGGCAAATTACTTGGATTTAAACACTTCGTGCGTGGTGTGAGTTCCACGACTTCTAAATCTAAGAAATGCAGAAAAAAATTAAAAATTGAAACTAAGAACAGAATGGAAATTGGTTGATTAAAACAGAGATGATATACGAACTTAGACTTTGAATCCCCTTCGTTCCCAGAGCATTGGCAATCAACAGATCAGCGAATTTCGATTCTCATTCAATCAATTCTAAGACACCACCATAACTCCTTACCCTTAGGTTTAAGACCGGCGAATGTTCGCTCTATCCGTTCTAGCTACCAAGATTAATTAGTCGCCCGGGTACGGTCGCCTCTTGCAACGACTTAACTTAACTGGTGGAATTACTAACGATTTATGAGTTACTCTTGCAGTGGATTAACCCTAACTGGTTCCTACAAAAGGCATGCTCCAATTATAAGGTTAATTGTTCAATTTGATGTTTTAAAGTAAGGCGAGCGTTCGCTTCTATCCTTAGCTTAACAAGAATCTAATCTAGGTGATCAATCCAGACAAGAAACATGAACAATGAAGAACAAACCAAACATGAAAGAGAAACTGATTGAACTTCGAATCTAATCACCGCCGATCCGTGACCGCTTTAAAGCCCTGGGTCACTTAGGGTTCTTCTAGTCTAAGCTCTAAGAATTTAGCTACTCATGTTTATCACAAAAGAATCAAAGACAAAGAAAGAGTTCATCATCCAGAGGAAGAACAGAAAAGGATCTGAAAAACCTAATTAAGATGACTCTGGCAGACTTTGATCTTCGGTAAACTGCAATCCTAGCTCCGAGTCTTCGAGATGGAAGGGATGGAGTCACGATCTCTTTCCGGCTCTTCGAACTCTAAACTCTCTGCTCCAGAACTTGAGAGAATTCTTAAGTTTGGTATATTTCCAAGTATTTATACTTAACCCTAATTCAGCCAGATTTTGCCTGATATTTTCACCGAAAATACTGAAGGATTTTCGGCGAAAATTCCTTTGTAAATGGATGGTCCCCCGGCTGATTTCTCCTGTAAATTTCGGTCCCCTCGTTTTCGGTCGAAAACTTAACATTTTCGCCGAAAACTTCTGGTGATGAGCATCGCCGATTTGTACTGATATTTTCGCCAAAAATGCTAAGGTATTTTCGGCGAAAATTCCTTTATAAACCGGGCAGGAATTGTTTCGACTTGATTGGCTCCTTGGATCGATTCCGATGCAATTCCTCGAGGTTCCAACGCCTTAGACACGTCCTTGGCTACTTTATTTGACGGCAAAAACCTGTGCTAACATAAAAACACTAGAAAACCATCAAATAGACCCGAAACGGGCCAAGGTAACACAAATGGCACGAGATAGGGGAATCGATCGAATATTCGTTATTCTACCCTAAAAACCATGTCTTAAGCAAGGAAATGTTGCTTAAATGAGGCTGATAATCACGTCAAATCGAGTGTCATCAAAATACCCCACACTTAAGCTTTTGCTTGTCCTCAAGCAAACTGAATAGAAACGCTCATGTTCACAAATGATAAGATCGATTAAATTGGAGTTCAATCAAACACAATGAATTATTAGACAGATAGATCCTAACATGCATATTGATCAGCCAAACAACCTGGTCTCACTAATAAACTGCACACGACAAGTAGTAGCGACCAATTATGCACGAATTTGACCTGACCGACCAGACTCCTCACACAGGAAATATTTAGTACAATGGGGAACTCTCACTCTTTGTGTTTAAGGACGTGTTTCTGCTCTCGATCATTTTCTGTTACCTAATTCTGTCATAAGTTTGCAATTCAACCACATCTCCACCACTGTGACAACACGAGTATCCAACCAAGAAGGACTTCCCTGCTAGGACTGTAACGAATTCTACACTAGTTGGGTTTATGATGCGATGGATGATGGGAATGTATGATGATGGCTTTGTGCGGTGTAGCTTTCGACTAACTTCCCTCGAATCTAGCCTATGGCTTCCTACCGTCTAACCAGACACGGGTGGAATAATGAACACTCGTCCTATGATACCCTCATGCAACCTAGCACTTTTTATTTTTCCTTACACAATTTTTTCTGACTTTTCTTTTGACTTCGTTCTTCCATCTGTAGGGAGAAGAACGTTTTATTGAACTAAAACTTGAAACCTTTTTGGCTTTTCTGATTTTCTTCTTTTCATTTTTTTTCTATACTTGCTTCTTTTCTTTTTTTTTTTCTATTTTTTTCTCTTTTCTGCCGATTTTTCTTTTAGTTGCTAGAGGGGTTTACACGTCTGGACATAATAGCTAAGACCACCTGTTTAATGGCTATAGGCAGGTTACCACAAATCGACTTCCGGTAGGTCAATCTAGAACTACAACCACAGGGGATCAACGGGGAATGAAAGAATGGGAAATGGCTGTAATGTATTATCGAACCGAAAGAACAGGCCAAGCTCAAGGGTCTACACCTAATGGATTTTTATCGTTAGGTAGGCTATCTGGCTTAGTAGCTGAATCTAGGTGCCCCTATCATTCTAGAACTCGTGTCATCGTGTGGTCTCGAGTAGGTCATGCTTAGGAACAGCCAGAATGGAATAGCACAATCAGAGTTCAGAAGTCAAACCGACATTCAAAAAGTCAACATAATAGAACATTGAACCCTAATCATCGCAAGACTATCACAAATCGGAGAATGGCGGTATAATATGGTCTCAGATGGCAAACACAATAATTGGAACAAGAATGAGCACATAAAGCAGCCAAATGATCAAAAACAGTTCATGGT
This sequence comes from Linum lewisii, assembly GCA_034768395.1. Lineage (NCBI taxonomy): Eukaryota > Viridiplantae > Streptophyta > Magnoliopsida > Malpighiales > Linaceae > Linum > Linum lewisii. The sequence goes on from CM068297.1 coordinate 48,750,235, forward strand.
CAAACCGACATTTCTCAAAAGTCAACATCACAAAGAGTATGACTTAGGCATAGCAACACATGATCAAACGATATGAAAATTAAGCACGATACTCCCTAAGCATGCTAGAACAGTTCAACAAGTTCAGCTAACCTAGTTCACACGAAATCAGTCAGCACGCAAATCGAGGCAACCTGAAAAGTCAACCAAAAGTCAACCTCGACGAAATTCAGCATTCAACATGTCAAAAGATTCACAATGAAAAGTTTTACAACTTACCTTGAAGCCATGAATGCTAAAAATGAACGGATTGGGAGAAATTGGTGAAAAATCGAAAATTCTAGGGTTTGGGTGAACTAGAGCTGTAGAGCTCCGATTCGGCTGTTCTAGGGCTTAAAATGATCGGAAATGGGAGGGGAAGGGAGCGGCGGCGGCGGCGATGTAAGGTGGCGGCGGTCGGGTTTAGTAAACAGGGGATGGGTTTTTCGGTTTCTGTTCGAAAATAGAAAGTGAGAGAGAGAGGGTGAAAATCCGGATTTAAAGTGAATAGTTGGTTGATTTTCAAAGAAATTTTCGGCGAAAATAAGTGCAAGCTTTCGCCAAAAATGTTAGTTAAAAAGTACTACCGGTTTTCAAAAGAAATTTTCGCCAAAAACTTTAATACATTTTCGCCGAAAATGTGAAACAGGAACATTTGGAAAACTCTGTGGGATTTCAAAGAGAATTTTCGCAGAAAATATGGGTTATTTTTGCCGAAAATATTGAACTCTACGATCGAAAATATTTTCGCAATCCCGGCAAACTTCAAAAAATCACAGTTAAATCCACAAAATTCGGAAAGACCTCAAACGACTTGCAACTGACACTATGACACACAAACTACACACGAAAAATATGAAATCAAACAAACTGACACTTTTGGCTCCCCCGAACCGACTCTAAAATACTATTGTTGACACAAATCAAAAACTGATTCCAGCCGTGGGTTGCCTCCCACGAAGCGCTCTTTTATTAACGTCCTTGAGCTAGACGATACTTGTACGGTATTAGGAGACATCGAAACTCAGATTCTCCTTAATGCTAGCATCGGAGTTCATAAAGTAGAGCTCTGGGGCTTCTCCGGTGAGCATGAATTTCTTCCCGTTCGCGTGTAAGAGCTTGGTACGTCCGTCGGGAAGGTGGTCAGTAATCTTGAATGGTCTGAACAGTTCTGTCAAAGGATCATCTTCTACAAGGAAGACAGTGGATAGAATGAGAACGATCGGCTCCTTCTTTTCTTTAACCTTCGGCTTGATATCACCAGGATCGGTGATCATCAGTATTTCCTTAGGAGATGGTTTTGGCTTCTCCTTCCATACTTGTTCCGGCGCCGGTAGCTTGGAATGAATTGGTGGTGCAGCTGGCTCGGTAGAAGGTGGCGGCACAACTGGTCTCCAAACCATGTAAGTCTTCGTCTTCTTATTCTTTCCCCGAGGTCTGCTAGGTTTTGTGCTCGGTGGCTTAGAAGAGGCTTTCAGTTCCTTCTTCTTTGATGGCTTTGGAGGAACAGATTTCGGTTTCTGCGTGGTAACCTGTCCAGCACCTGCAACAGCAATTGATCTAGGAACACTAGAAGAGACATTAGTAACGGAGTTGACCGGAGTCAACTCCACAGTTTCAACAGCTAAACAATGAAATTCTTCATTCTTAGGATTATATTTCATTCCGTCTTTAAGGTGGAACGTGACCGTTTCTTTACCAACTCTCAAAGTTAAAGAACCATTTGGAACGTTAATTAGCATTCCAGTAGTAGCCATGAAAGGTCGTCCTATGAGAATGGTAGAATCATCCTTACTAGTGTCAATGATAACAAAGTCAGCTAAGAACGTGAAAGGACCACATTTAGTAACAACGTCTTTGATTTCTCCCCTAGGGGTTTTAAGTGATCTATCAGCAAAGATAAGTTGCATACTAGGCGGTTCAAGTTCTCCTAGGTTCAATTTTTCATATAGACTCATAGGCATAACATTAACAGACGCGCCAAGATCAACCAAACAATGTTCTATCTCAACATCATTATTAACAAGAGGTAGGTAAAAGAACCAGGATCAGAACACTTAGCTGGATATGGAGAGGAAGGTTTCTTAATACGAGCATCAGGATATCCTTCTTTATTCCCCTTCATGCCAGTCTCGATCCTTGCATTCGGCAGCAATGCTCTTGGAAAAGGAGGCTTCACGACGTATGGTGCAAGAGGAGGACCTTCCTCCTTAGGCGCCACTTGTAGTGCTTCCTTCTTTTCTGAAGTTTCAGCGATCCTGCGTAAAACAGCATAAGCGTCAGCAGATAAGCTTGTAAATTTTCTAACAGATACCATATTGGCTTGCTCCTTTCTCGGATTCGGCTCTGTCTAGCTCGGAAGTTGGCCAAATGGTCGACCAGATGCTAGCATGCTCGAGATGTTGTTCACAGCTTGCTCAATTCTTTGACCGGCTGCTATCTGTTCTTGATTGAGAAGAGCTTGAGCTTTAAACTGACTGTCATGATCATCGAGTCTGGTGATGATCTGGCTAAGCTTCTTGTCCAGGTCACTGACATTGTTTTCCTTCTGGTACTGCTGCCCTGGATAGGTGTTATTCAAGTATTGGTTCTGGCGATTGCTAGGAGCAGTTCCATAGTTACCCGGATAACGGTGCGGCGGCTGGTAGACACCTGCCGGCGGATGGTTAGGCTTCTGATCCTGAGCTAAACCAGCCGGACGGTTATTCTGGTTCTGGTTATGGCTGGCGCCAGCATTGTAGGGAGGTCTGTCTTGATAGTTCCCTTGCTGTCTGAAGTTGCGGTAGCCAGCATAACCATTCTGATTATTAACGAAGCCTTGTTGAATGAAATTTACCTCTTCGGCGGACCAGACTTATGTCTTACCAAAATTCTAGCATCGGCCTCCGTTATGTGCGCAAGCTCCACACCACTTGCAATCGGCAACATAGACAGAAGCTACTGGCGGTTTGACTGGTGTGGTAGACTTCTTCAAATGCTTCTCTACTTCGGCCTTGATAGCTGCTTCAAGATCGAGCTTGCTCCTTGATCCTTCAGATTGTCGTTCCCAGTTCCTTGACTTGGAAGCACAGTTTGCGAAGTGAAGAAGAGCAGCTTCAGGTGTGAGCGTAGTGCAATCCCCTTCAGCTAGGGAATTGACCCACTTGACAGATTCTTCTCGAAGACCTCGAGCAAGGATTTCAGCTAACTGCCTCTGCTTGAATCCATGATGATGGCAGTTGTAGAGAAGTTCTTGGAATCGATTCCAAGTATCATATAAGCTTTCTCCTTCTTTATGGGAGAACCTGGCAATGCTGTCCTTGCTGGCTGTTGTTATGGCCGGAGGGAAGTATTCTTCAACGAAGTCCTGAGCCAGAGTATCCCAATTAGTGTAATATCCAGGTGGTTTTCCAGTAAGCCACCTCTTAGCAGCTCCTTTAAGAGAGAACAGGAAAGGTCTCAAACAAAGAGTATTTTTGTCGAGGTTTCCGTTCTTGAAAGTGCTGCAGAGATCAAGGAAGTCTGCAAGATGAGTGCACGAATTGTCTAGGGGCCTGCCTTCGAACTGTAGATCCCTAGAGATCATAGTCAAGAATGGAATCTTGATCTCATAGTCAGGATCTCCTTCAATGCGTGGTACGACAATGGCAGATCGAACGCTAGTCGCGCTCGGCTTGTTGTAATCAGCTAGACTTTTCTGTGCAGGCGGCGGTGGTGGATTTTCGCCTGGTGGTGGTGGTGGTGGTAATTGATCAGTCATGGTAGGAGATGGAGGGGGTGAAAGTGACTCGGTGTATGAAACGGATGTAGGTGACGGTAACGGTGAAGATGAGGGACTATCCTTCAGTTCCTCAATCTTAATCGGAGTGACGGGTGGAGGTGGATTGATTCTGCCTCTCCTTGGAATCTGTGATTGTCGAGGTGGAGCAGAACTGCTTGGTATCTCTATACTTTTAGCCTTATCAGTTTGAGAGCGAGTCCAAGGGCGGCGATGCATACACCTGTGACAAACCTACAAATAACAAAAACAAACAAAAACCAGTGTAAAATCAAAGTGGGTGGAAAAGTGAAAGATGGAAAATAGAAGAATAAATTACCAGTTCTTCTTTCAAACAATCAAAAGAATTCCCTGGCAACGGCGCCAATTTGATGAGCCGCAGTCGTTGTGCGTGCGTTCAAACAAATAACTAACAAAGCTAACAAGCTAGGGTAGATCGTATTCCACGGGTCTTCTTTGATAGACTACTCAAATAAGCTGGCAAATTACTCGGATTTAAACACTTCGTGCGTGGTGTGAGTTCCACGACTTCTAAATCTAAGAAATGCAGAAAAAAATTAAAAATTGAAACTAAGAACAGAATGGAAATTGGTTGATTAAAACAGAGATGATATACGAACTTAGACTTTGAATCCCCCTTCGTTCCCCAGAGCATTGGCAATCAACAGATCAGCGGATTTCGATTCTCATTCAATCAATTCTAAGACACCACCATAACTCATTACCCTTAGGTTTAAGACCGGCGAACGTTCGCTCTATTCGTTCTAGCTACCAAGATTAATTAGTCGCCCGGGTACGGTCGCCTCTCGCAACGACTTAACTTAACTGGTGGAATTACTAACGATTTATGAGTTACTCTTGCAGTGTATTAACCCTAACCGGTTCCTACGAAAGGCACGCTCCAATTATAAGGTTAATTGTTCAATTTGATGTTTTAATGTAAGGCGAGCGTTCGCTTGTATCCTTAGCTTAACAAGAATCTAATCTAGGTGATCAATCCAGACAAGAAACATGAACAATGAAGAACAAACCAAACATGAAAGAGAAACTGATTGAACTTCGAATCTAATCACCGCCGATCCGTGATCGCTTTAAAGCCCTGGGTCACTTAGGGTTCATCTAGTCTAAGCTCTAAGAGTTTAGCTACTCATGTTTATCACAAAAGAATCAAAGACAAAGAAAGAGTTCATCATCCAGAGGAAGAACAGAAAAGGATCTGAAAAACCTAATTAAGACGACTCTGGCAACTTCGATCTTCGGTAAACTGCAATCGTAGCTCCGAGTCTTCGAGATGGAAGGGATGGAGTCACAATCTCTTTCCGGCTCTTCGAACTCTAAACTCTTTGCTCCAGAACTTGAGAGAATTCTGAAGTTCGATATATTTCCAAGTATATGATTTTGGGCCGTCGGTTAAGTATTTATACTTAACCCTAATTCAGCCAGATTTTGCCTGATATTTTCGCCAAAAATACTGAAGGATTTTCGGCGAAAATTCCTTTGTAAATGGATGGTCCCCCGGCTGATTTCTCCTGTAAATTTCGATCCCTAGTTTTCGGTCGAAAACTTAACATTTTTGCCGAAAACTTCTGGTGATGAGCATCGCCGATTTGTACTGATATTTTCGCCGAAAATGCTAAGGTATTTTCGGCGAAAATTCCTTTATAAATTGGGCAGGAATTGTTTCGACTTGATTGGCTCCTTGGATCGATTCCGATGTAATTCCTCGAGGTTCCAATGCCTTAGACACGTCTTTGGCTACTTTATTTGACGGTAAAAACCTGTGCTAAAATAAAAACACTAGAAAACCATCAAATAGACCCGAAACAGGCCAAGGTAACACAAATGGCACGAGATAGGGCAATCGATCGAATATTCATTATTCTACCCTAAAAACCATGTCTTAAGCAAGGAAATGTTGCTTAAATGAGGCTGATAATCACGTCAAATCGAGTGTCATCATTCGGCGCATAGTTAAAACCTAGTAGGGTCACTCATTTTCATTAGGAAACTGATCCCCCCTCATCCCCTTTCAGGTTCTTGTGGTTAGAGTGAGTGGTGTTGAGGTTCAGGAGCTTCGGTCAAGTTCGGAGAAGTTGCTGGTTGGAGCTATGAGGTGAAGATTAACGATTGATGTTGCAGTTTTAGCGGTATCAAATAACTAATCTACCAAGGTAGACTAGATCGTATTCTACTCGAGGTCTCTTCTTCTTGTCTACTCAAATATGTTGGCAAATTACTCAGGTTTAAACAGGTTATGCGTAGTGTGAGTTCCACGAATTCTAATCTAATAAAGCAAGAAAATAAAAGACAGAAAGATTAAAAGGTTGACTAACGAGAAGATAGACGAGCTTAGATTTCGAATCCCCCTTAGATCACCAAGGTAACAACAATCACAAGACCAGTGGTTTTCAGTTCTAATTCAATCGGTTTCTATACACAACCATAACTCCTGACCCTTAGGTTTAAGTCTGGCGAACTGATGACACTCGATTTGACGTGATTATCAGCCTCATTTAAGCGACATTTCTTTGCTTAAGACATGGTTTTTAGGGTAGAATAACGAATATTCAATCGATTGCCCTATCTCGTGCCATTTGTGTTACCTCGGCCCGTTTCGGGTCTATTTGATGGTTTTCTAGTGTTTTTATGTTAGCACAGGTTTTTGCCATCGAATACGGTAGCCAAGGACATGTCTTAGACGTTGGAACCCCGAAGAATCACACATAAATCAACCGAAGTCATCACTCAAGTCAAAGAAAACGCTTGCCTCATTTACACAAGTATTTTCGGCGAAAATACCCTAGGGTTTTCGCCGAAAATGTAAGAAGGAATCCACTGCCCCGAGTATGAAGATGTTTTTGCCGAAATTACTCTATTATTTTTGGCGAAAATACTAGTTGAAATCAGAAAATCTCGGGTTGATATAAATAGAGAACTCGGCGGCTAATATCATATCATCAACTTTTACAATTGAACACACACACAGAAACGACGAGAGAGAGAGAGAGACAGGGCGAGTAGATAGAGTTCGAGGAGCAGGAACGGATCGTGATGCCATCCATCCATCTCGGAGAGCCAGTGCCAGGAGTTGAAAATCCAGCAGATTGGAGCTGTCAGGAAACATCGAAATTAGGTTTTACAGTTCTTCTCTGTCTTCCTACCTGATATGTATTTCTTGTCTGTCTTCGATTCTTATGGATTGAATATGAGTAGATAAACTCATGTAGCTTAATTAGATGAACCCTAAGTGACCCAGGGCTTAAAGCGGTCACGGATCGGCGGTGATTAGATTCGAAATTCATTCAGTTTCATCTTTCATGTTTGGTTTGTTCTTCGTTTTCTGTGTTTCTTGTCTGGTTTGGCCACCTAGATTAGATTCTTGTTAAGTTAAGGATAGAAGCGAACGCTCGCCTTACTTTAAAACACCAAATCAAACAATCAACCTTATAATTGGAGCGTGCCTTTCGTAGGAACCGATTAGGGTTGATCCATTGCTAGAGTAACTCATTAATCACTAGAATTTGCATCAGTTAAGTTAAGTCGTTGCGAGAGGCGACCGTACCCGGGCGGCTAATTAATCGTGGTAGCTAGATCGGATAGAGCGAACGTTCGCCAGTCTTAAACCTAAGGGTCAGGAGTTATGATGGTGTCTATGAAATGAATGAACTAGAATCGAAAATCGCTGGTCTGTGACTGCTGTTGCCTTGGTGATCTAAGGGGGATTTGAAGTCTAAGCTTGTCTGTCATCTTTCTAGTCAATTAATCAATCTTCAATCTTTCTTCGTTTTAATTTTCATTTCTTCTTATTTTTGCATTCTTAGTATAGAAGTCGTGGAACTCACACCACGCACAACTTGTGTTTGAACTGGAATTAAAACTGTCAACACCTTTGAGTAAGGAAGTAGAGGAAATCCCTGGAATACGATCTGCTATAGATTTTTCTTAGCATTAGTAGTTTATTTGGTTGAACGCATCACAACTACACGTTCATCAAATTGGCGCCGTTGCCGGGGACTCTTCTATTTCGTTGAAAGAAGAGTTGGCATTTTTATTCTTCTACCTTTCCATCTTTCATTTTCCATCACACTTCGATTTTACACCGGTTGTGTTTGTTTTTGTCTCGTGCAGATCATAGCAGGTACAGAAGCAGTTCACTTCCGTTCCATCTTCCTTCACCACAATGGTTACTCTTAAAAATGTTGCGAACTATAGTAAGCCGCGCGCATCTAACCTCCGATCACCCATCACCGTGCTTACTAATGACGATGATCCTGACTATGAGATTCAGATTCCTCTCTTGGAGCTGATCTCTAGGGACATACAATTCGAGGGAAGACTAGAGGATAACCCTTACACACACATAACCACCTTTTTAGCTGTCTGCGACACCTCCAAGTCTGGGAATCTCAATAAGAATGTGCTATATCTCCGAGCTTTCCCATTTTCTCTCAGAGGTGCAGCTAAACAATGGCTTAGCAGCAAACCGCCAGGCCATTACACTGACTGGGAGGCATTAGCTCAAGATTTTGTTGAGGAATACTTTCCTCCTACAAGAACAACTGCTTATAAAGACCGTATTTCCAGATTCACTCAGAGAGAGGATGCGAGCCTGTATGACACTTGGAATGAATTCCAGTCTCTTCTCTTCGACTGCCCTCACCATGGGTATGAACAAAGGCAGCTGGCTGAATTATTTACTCGTGGTATGCGCAAAGAATCTACAAACTGGGTCAACACCCTAGCTGGCGGAGATTGCACCGCCCTCACTCCTCAGGATGCTCTTCTGCATTTTGCTAATTGTGCTTCAAAATCTAGAAACTGGGAGAGGCAAATAGAAGGAACCAAGAGTCAGAGCCAGAGTCAGATAAATGTTGCAGAGCATATCAAGGCAGAAGTTCAGAAGCATCTACAAGCAGCTGGTATTCCCCTCGAATCTCCATCAACTACCATCTTTTCGGTTGACTGTGGATGGTGTGGATCATGTGCTCATAACGGCGGAAGTTGCCTCAATTTCGGTACAGCAGAAGTCTGGTCTACAGAAGAGATAAACTTCATTGATCAAGGCTTCGCCAACAATCAAAAAGGCTACGCCGGTTACAGAAATTACGTGCCACGGAAGCAGAGCAACCGGTTAGTAGATCCTTATTATAGACCTCCGAGATTCATTGGAGGACAACACCAGTCTCAGGCTAAGCCGTACTACAATAGAGACATGGATTATGAGAGGAAGTTTGATCAGATCATGAGCCGACTTGACGACCATGACATTCAGTTAAAAGCTCAAGCGGCACTTAATCAGGGACAAAGAGCTCAAAGTCAAAGAATAGAGGACGCTGTAAACACCATGGCTAGACTTTTTACTAGCAATCCTCTCCTTAATCCAGAATCATTTCAAGCAGATTCCGATACAAGGAGCGAACACGCTCAAGCTATTACCACTAGGAGCGGCAAGCAAACAACTGATCCAAAAGCTCCAGAACTTGACATGATACCAGATACTAGTGCTGCCATGGATATGCCAGAAATAGAAGATATCACAGAAGAGGAAGAAGAAGCACCTGCTCCTCCTCCTCCGCCGCCCAAGACAGCCCCTGAACCTGTCTTGGCGCCATATATACCTAGGATTCCTTTTCCAAAAGCTGCAAGGAGCAAAGCTAAGGATCACGACACTCAGTACAAGAAGTGGTATAATGTGCTTAAGACTGCAGAGATCAAGATACCAGTGACTGAAGCTGTGGAAATCGTACCACCACTGGCGAAATTCTTTAAGGATCTCGTGAAGAAAGTGAAGAACGGGGAAGCATACTCTATCACACTCACTAATGAATGCGCGTCTATTCTAGGTGCGCCATCTCCCATTCGACAGCCGCCACCACCCCCAGCTAAGTGTCCTGATCCCGGTTCTTTTACATTACCGTGCATTATTAATGGCATTAAAATTGATCGCAGTCTGGTTGATTCTGGTGCTTCTATTAATGTTATGCCAGTTTATTTATATGAAAAGTTGAATCTAGGGCAATTAAAACCGATTACTCTGCATCTCGTCTTAGCCGATAGGTCTGTCAAACGACCTAGAGGTATAATAGAAGATGTAACTGTTTGCTGTGGTCCGTTTACTATACTGGCGGATTTTGTTGTTTTAGATACTCGTGAGTTAGACGGAACACTTATCCTAGGTCGACCTTTCTTAGAAACTGCTGGTGTGAATATAAATTGCAAATAAGGCTTATTAACTTTAAGTGTAGGTCAAGAGAGTGTTGCATTCTGCATTAAAGATAGCATGAGATATTCTATAGCTCAAGATGATAAATGTTATACTGTTGATCCCTTAGAGTTGGCCTCGGCCGACTCCTTTACTAATGCTTTATCTAGTGATCCGCTAGAGTTGTGTTTGATTTCGGGGATTGATAATGCGTTAGACGACCCAGAGCAGTGCTTATGGCAAGATGAGCTAGATGAACAGAAGGCGACATTCACACCTAACACCGCACCTACACATATTGAGACAGCTTCGAGTCGGATTACCACTTCATATGAGAATCCGCTAGAACATACTCTGAAGGAGCTGCCTGACCACTTAGAATACGCATTTCTGGGGAAGGACTGCTAGTTACCTGTCATCATCAGTTCAAATCTATCCCCCGAGCAGAAAGAGCAACTGATCAGACTACTCAAGAAGCATGTCCGAGCTATTGCCTGGCAGTTGGCAGACATCAGAGGCATCTCCGAAACCTTCTGCAAACATTGCATAGTTGTTGATGAAGAATTCAAACCAGTTAGACAACCCCAACGCCAACTTAACCCTCTGATGCAGGAAGCTGTAAAGAAAGAAGTGCTCAAGCTTCTAGATGCCGGTATCATCTATCCTATTGCCGACAGTCCTTGGGTCAGCCCGACTCAAGTCGTTCCAAAGAAAGGAGGAATCACAGTCATCCCTAATCCAAAGGGTGAACTCATTCCCACCCGAATAGTTACAGGATGGAGAGTCTGCATCGATTATCGACGACTCAATGATGCCACCAAGAAAGATCACTTCCCACTGCCATTCATTGATCAAATGCTTGAACGATTAGCTGGTCATGAATACTACTGCTTCTTAGACGGGATGTCCGGCTACTTTCAGATCCCTATCGAGCTTGCTGATCAAGAGAAGACGACCTTTACATACCCGTTCGGTACGTTTGCTTATCGTCGTATTCCTTTTGGTTTATGTAACGCACCTGCTACCTTTCAGAGATGCATGCTTGCAATATTTGGAGATCTGGTAGAGAATGTGGTAGAGGTGTTCATGGATGACTTCTCCGTCTATGGGTACTCATTTTCTAAGTGCCTGGTTAATCTGGATAAGGTGCTAGCTCGTTGTGAGGAGACCAATCTAGCTCTTAGTTGGGAGAAGTGTCACTTCATGGTTACAGAAGGTATTGTTCTTGGCCATAGAATATCTAAGACAGGTATAGAATTCGATCGTGCTAAGCTTGAGACCATTGCCAGCTTACCACCACCGACCTCAGTTAAGACAGTGCCAAGTTTCCTTGGTCATGCTGGTTTCTACCAAAGATTCATCAGAGATTTCTCCAAGATCACTCTTCCGATGACGAAGCTCCTTGAGAAAGATGTTCCTTTCGTCTTTGATAAAGCTTGTCTTGAAGCTTTCGAGACCTTGAAGACTCAACTGACCACCGCACCGATTCTTACAGCACCAGATTGGAATCTCCCATTCGAGATCATGTGTGATGCTAGCGACTTCGCCGTTGGCGCTGTTCTTGGTCAGAGAAAGGAGAAGCGATTTCATCCTATCTACTTTGCGAGCAAGACGCTCAATGATGCTCAGAGAAACTACACTACTACAGAGAAAGAGCTTCTGGCTATCGTTTTCTCCTTTGATAAGTTTAGACAGTATCTGGTTCTTTCACATACCATTGTCTACACAGATCATGCTGCCCTGCACCATTTATTAGCCAAGCAGGACTCGAAGCCACGTCTCATCCGGTGGATCCTTCTACTCCAAGAGTTCGACATTGAAATTAAGGATAAGAAGGGAGCAGAGAACTTAGCAGCAGATCATCTTTCTCGCCTCAAGGATTCACAAACAGGTAAGTCTACTACCCCTATCAATGATTCTTTCCCTGACGAGCTGTTGCGTGTTGAAACATATGAACAGGTTAACAACATAGCTATTGAGCCCTGGGCAATTCCTCACGCTCAAGATCTGAGTAATGCCGCCGATTCAGATGAGCCTTGGTATGCAACTCTGGCTAACTATCTCTCACACAGCATTGTACCTCCTGAACTGGATTTTAATGCACGCAAAAAGCTCTTTAAAGAAGCCAAGTCATACTTCTGGGATGAGCCATTATTATACCGCATCAGTCTTGACGGGATGATCCGGAGATGTGTCTCTTACACTGAAGCAGCTGACATCATGCGTAAGTGCCATGAAGGACAGTTCGGAGGACATTTTGGAGGAAACCGCACGACAAGAAAGGTACTCGAAACAGGTTTTTATTGGCCTTCGATTTTTAGTGACTGCAATGTCTTTGCTAGACGTTGTGATGCATGCCAGCGATCAGGTAACATCTCAAACTGTAATGAGATGCCCCAAATTGTTTCTTTAACTGTTGAAATTTTTGATGTTTGGGGAATCGATTTTATGGGTCCGTTCACACCCTCCAACGGAAACAAGTACATTCTTATAGTCGTTGATTACGTTTCTAAGTGGGCTGAGGCTGAAGCTTTACCCACTAATGATTCTAGAGTGGTGGGTCGGTTCCTTACCCGTCTTTTCACGCGTTTTGGTTCACCGCGCTTCATCATAAGCGATAGGGGAACTCACTTCCACGGACAATTCGACCGGGTGTGCAAACGCTTTGGCGTCACCCACCGAATGTCCACGTCTTATCATCCTCAAGCGAATGGTCAAGCGGAAGTGACGAATCGTGAGCTCAAGCGGATTCTTGATAGGACAGTTGGCCGGTCTCGCAAGGACTGGTCATCTAAGCTCAATGATGCCTTATGGGCATATCGAACGGCCTACAAGTCTCCCATCGGTACCTCACCGTATCAGCTGGTCTATGGCAAGTCATGTCATTTACCAGTTGAGCTTGAGCACAAGGCATTCTGGGCTAACAAAGAGTTGAATATGAGCTATGCAGTAGCAGGTAATAACCGCCATGACCAGATCGCTGAGCTTGAGGAGCACCGTCTCCACGCCTATGAGAGCACAAAGCTATACAAAGAACGCACCAAGAAAATTCATGACTCTCAGTTGAAGACGATCAAGCAGTTCTACCCTGGAGAGGAAGTGCTCTTATATAACTCTCGATTAAAGCTCTTTCCGGGTAAGTTGAAATCTCGATGGTCTGGCCCTTATACCGTGGTCCGACAGACACCCTTAGGCAGCGTCTACATTAAATTGCACGATCAAGAGCCGTTTGTGGTCAACGGGCATAGGCTTAAGAAGTATCTGCAAGGGTTAGCCGTATCCTCCATAGACGTGCATTACCTCGTTTTGGAATCCTGACACGAATCCAGGTATCGTCTGGCTCACAGACGTTAAACAAGAGCGCTTCGTGGGAGGCAACCCACGGCTGGAGTCAGTTATTTTCATTTTGAGTCGTTTTGTTTTAAAACCATCTTTAAAAAAAAAACCCGCCGCCGTTTTCAAATAATTTTCGGTGAAACTGTGTAACTGTTTTCGCCGAAAATGTGTTTTCAAACTCAACCTGAATCTCCTGTTCAGCATTTTCGGACCGAAAACCACCAAGCCCTTCGCCAAAAAATTTTGCCTCCATTTTCACTATAATTTTCGCCAAAAATCTTCCTTTCTTTTCGCCAAAAATTCTTGTTCAAATACCCCTGTTCCACCTGTCTAAAAGTTTTGCCGAAAATCTCCCTTCGTCTTCGCCGAAAATCCTGAGTTCCCAAACGCCTATTTAACCGGGTCTCGGCCTCCTATTTTCGCCCCCCATTCCGAAAATTTCACCACCCAAACTCTTCTTGTCTGCTCGCCGCCTCCATCGAAACCTTCGGCCCGCCGTCTCCTTAATCGACGACTGACCTACCACCGCCGCCCCACTGAACAGTAACCGCCGCCGCCCCATTGAACAGTAACCGCCGCCGCCGACAGTCACCAACCTTCGTCCCTAGCCCCTGTTCCAAACCCTAGAACCAGCGTTTTTCAGCTCCGGTTCCGGCCGACCTAGTTTTCAAGTTTTTCATCGTTTTTGTGGATTTCCAATCGTTTTCTCGAATCATGTCTTCACGGTTAGTTGTTCAGCCTTTGATTGTGCAACTTTTGGCTTTTTGACTTTCGGGTTTCGGCATGGTTGACTATGGTTGACTTTTAGGTTCTCCCTCATTCTTCTTGATTGCTTTGTCGGTATCAATTGGCTAGGTTCTGGTGTTGTTTTTGTAGCCTTTTAGGATTCGTGCCTTGTTGTCTGTGAGATCGTGTCCATGACTCAGTCCATTATTCATGCTTGCCTAGTGAATTGCCAGTTATTCAATGATATATCTTGATTCTATGATCTCTCGGTTAATTAGTCCACCCCCACTTGTCGCATTAAGTGTGGGGTAAGAGTCGTGTCGTCTAATGCTGGTCATTTCTGAGTTGTGTTTTACAGGGCTCCAAAGCGTTTTAAGACTACCAGTGTAGATAGAGCGCAACGATCCTCAGCTCGCCAGAGCAAGACACCACCTTCTCGACGACCCGCACCAGCTGCACAGAAATCGACGGCCGTGGCCATCATTCCCGAGGATGTGCCTACCCCTGCGACTCCCATTCCATCCATCCCTACGCCTGCCAATGGGGCCATACATCCTTTCATCGCCGCCTTGGAGCTGCACCAGCTCGAGGTCTTTCAGAAGATCAAAGACATCCCTCCGGCTAAGGTGGCAGTTCTGTCTCTTGACAGTCTCAAAGCGCACAATCCGGCTTGGCACTCGACAATTGACACCGCCCTTCATAAAGCCGGTTTGCGAGTTCTGACCGCTCATGGTTCCCCCTACCCACTTGTCGCCCTTCACGAGTTCTGGAGTTCATTCCGACGTCTCACTCCGAAGCCCATACGTGATCAGAAATTCGTATCCTTTCGCCTCGGTGGTGTTCTCCACGAGAAGTCCCTATACGAGTTCGGCCACCTGCTAGATCCGCACGCCAACCTCCAAGATACATCTGTTGGTTTCGCGGACACCTACTCCATCACGAGTGCTCCGTACCCAGACGTGTGGAGGTGGGCAGCTGGCCTAACCGAGATCGAGCCTATTGTCAACCCCACGGTAGGTGATATTGTTCACCCTATTCTTAAGTTCTTACATTATGTTTGGGTGCAGTCTTTGTGTTTTTGCAGCAAGACAGGCCGTCACCATGTTTCCCTGGAAGAACTCGTTCTCTTCCGTGCTTTAGAGGAGGATGCCAACTTCCATCCCGGATGGTGGCTTGCACGATTCTTTCACAAGCGCACTACAACCAAGAAGCTTCCTTCTGAGCTTCCGGGGGGACCTTTCAATTCACTTCTGATCAACAATCTCCAGCTCGGTGACAAATGGGGCGCCGACATTCCTTGCGTCCCGATTGAGTACATAGGAGCCGAACTTGCCATAGCACGGGGCATCAACCTTTCATTGGATTTTGAGAATTGCACACCGCTCCCTCACCGCACCCCCCAGCCAGTCAAACGCCCACCGTTGAGGGCGCAAATCACCGCGGAGATGAATGAAAGGCTGGCGCGTATTGAGAAGTGGCAGCTAGACTACTTGGCTGGTTCGTTGCAATGGCAGAAGGACCGAGTAGAACATGAAGAGACTCAGAACGAGCATTGGTCCACTCTACAGCAATTCATGGCCGACCAGTCAGCCAGACACATGGACGAGCTCGTATGGCGACAGCAGATGGAGCAGCGGTTCGCCACTCCACCTCCACCCCCTCCCGCAGAACAGTGATCAGGTTGTTTCTATCTTTTTCCTTTTCTTTTCTTTCTTCTTTTTGGGTTTACACCCAATTTTGTTCTGTGTGGATCTGGGACACTTGTCCCGGTGTCCTTTTGATCTTTTTGTTGTTTGTGTTTTGTAGGATTTTGAGTAGCTCTGCTCCGCTCCGGCCTCTCCGTGTTCATCCACTACACCGACCATCCCCTTCCAGGTTCTTCGTATCTCTCTACTCTAGATTAGTCCTGTGAGGACACAGAACAGTTTAAGTGTGGGGTAGGGTGTTAGATAACCATGCATGATCTTGATTGCCTATCCTCGTGTGCCTTGTGATTCCTGTCCAGTATCTCTAGCATAGAATTGCTCAATTCTTGACTTTTGATGTGAAATTGGCTTCAATTTTGAACAATGACGTCTAAACTGTTCCACTTAGAACCTGTAACCAACGTGTCAGAACTGATATTAAATGAGTCTAGGTCAGAACAGATCATATATCACTTCTGTAGTTGGAACTGGAAGTAATTGAATCAATTGACTTGTTAACAACAAAGCTCGATAACACCGTTCTAAGATGATAAATGCTAGCTTCTTCCATGTTTTCACTCCATATTTGATCACCTGTGATTGTGGCTTGAGATTAGACGGAAATCCAATTCGAAATCTTGTTTAAAAAGTTATAACTAGCTAGGATTAAGTGGCTAAATGGTGAAATCAAGTGATTGAGTGAATCAAATCAATGCTAAAGTCTTTAAAGTGCTGAAAATAAAGCTAGGCAAGCCCGACACCTAAGTGAAGTGTTCGGGTTGAGCACTAGCAAAAGGCACGAATACTGTGAGCTAGGCAGGTCCAACACCTAAGTGAAGTGTTTGGTATCGAGCACTAGTATGCAGTAAATAAATTGAAGAAAGTTTGAATCTTGAAAGAAATTGTTGTTTAAATCGGTCCTAGCTAGAACGTATAACGTATAGATCTAGAAACGGACGAACTCGAGTCGATAGCCACGTCACTTTTCCTTCCTCCGCGTCCACATCATGGCTAGAACTTAAAGTCGTTTTGATTGGAATTGGTGTTATCGTAGTCGGTTAATCATGATTAATTGTTTTGCTGAGAAACAATCTTTGTTAAAACCACTACTTGAAGTGTGCAGAAATCAGTGTGATCGAAACTTGTTTGGTTGATGTTCTTGCATGTGTAGGTCACTCTTTCTACGTGGAATAGTTTAAACCAAATTGTTAGAATTGAATCTCAGTTAATCTCGTGTCATTTATGAATTTGAGTGTGGTTCTATCCAGTTTGCTTGAGGAGAAGCAAAAGCTTAAGTGTGGGGTATTTGATGACACTCGATTTGACGTGATTATCAGCCCCATTTAAGCAACATTTCATACCCTTTGATGCCATTTTGATGAGTATTTGGTGCATTTGTCGTAACTTTGTGATTATCGGCTCCTAGTGCGTACATTGTCTATTTTTACCCTTTTTGTGAGCTTTTATGTTGAGCCCCAGGTTACCACATTATAGAGGACTCTCTCACGAGTCCAACGCTTCAAACGGAGACCAAATCGGAGTTCAAACGGAGCGGGAATGATCGAAACAAGTTGGAGTTCTGCACAGTCCAAAACGCTGCGTTTTGGAGCTTACACGCCGTGTAAGCTAAATACACTGTGAGCTTACATGCCGTGTAAGCTCCCCAGACGGGAAATTCTCAACTTTTCCAACAAGGAAAGGGTTTTCGGGGGTATTAATAGACTTTTCGAAGCCAGATTTGTTAACATACAACCTAGAGAGATCAACCACGACTGGAGGAGAGTTGAGAGAGTATTCCAGAGCTATCGGAGAGATCGTGACGCCGTCAATCCATCCCGGAAGACGCTCGGAGCTAGGAATTGAAGATTCTCAAGATCGGAGCTTCACAGATTATCCGGAATTAGGTTTTTCAGATCCTTTTCCGTTCTTCCTTTGTATAAGATGAATCCTTCTGTCGTCTTTGATTCTTGTTTGTCAGATATGAGTAGCTAAACTTGTAGAGCTTAGATTAGATGAACCCTAAGTGACCCAGGGCTTTAAAGCGGTCATGGATCGGTGGTGATTAGATTCAAAATTTAATCAGTTTCTCTTTGCATGGTTGTTTTGTTCTTGATTGTTTATGTTTCTTTTCTGATTGATTCCGTAGATTAGGTTTGTGTTGAATTAGGGTTTGTCGCTAGACAGCTTCTCTGCTTTAAACATTAAAACTTGTCTTTCCTGATCACCTAGCTTAGATTCTTGTTAAGCTGAGGATAGAAGCAAACGCTCGCCTCACTTTAGAACATCAATTCAACCAGTTAACCTTATAATTGGAGTGTGCCTTTCATAGGAACCGATTAGGGTTAATCCACTGCAAGAGTAACTCATAAATCATTAGTAATTGCACCAGTTAAGTTAAGTCGTTGCGAGAGGTGACCGTACCCGGGCGACTAATTACTCTTGGTAGTTAGAACGGATATAGCGAACGTTCGCCGGTCTTAAACCTAAGGGTTAGGAGTTATGGTGGTGTTTAGAAATTGATTGAATGAGAATTGAAATCCGCTGATCTGTTGATTGCCAATGCTATGGTGATCTAAGGGGGATTCGAAATCTAGGCTTGTCTGTCATCCCTTTAAATCAACCAATCATTCTGTCTTTTAATTTCATTTTAATTGTCCTGCATCTTAGTCTAGAAGTCGTGGAACTCACACCACGCACAACGTGTTTAAACTTGGATAAATTGCCAGCTTCTTTGAGTAGTCAATTAGAAGAAACCCCGTGGAATACGATCTACCCTAGCTTCACAGCTTGGTAGTTATTTGATCACTGTTCTGCAGCTCATCAAATTGGCGTCGTTGCCGGGGACTCTTCTAATTGTTTAAAAGACGAGTTGGCATTTTATTCTTCTACTTTCCATCTTTCATTTTCCATCACACTTCGATTTTACACCGGTTGTGTTTGTTTTTTGTCTCTTGCAGATCATAGCTGATACAGAATCAAACTACTTCCGTTCCATCCTTCCTTTCCGCAATGGCTGCTCCAAAGAGTCTTGCGGACTACAATAAGCCGCGCGCATCTAACATTTGGTCTTCCATCACCGTGCCTTCAAATGACGATGATCCTGACTATGAGATCACAATCCCCTTCATGGAAATGATCTCTAGGGATGTTCAGCTCGAAGGGAAGCCGCAAGATAACCCATGCACACATTTGGCGAACTTCCTAGCCATGTGCGAGACGTTCAAGAGTGGGAACCTCGGTAAGAACACATTATGCTTACGAGTCTTCCCAATCTCCCTTAGAGGCGCTGCCAAGAGATGGCTCAGTATGAAACCACCTGGCCACTACACCCATTGGGATAGTCTAGCTCAAGACTTCGTAGAGGAGTACTTTCCTCCTTGAAGAACTACAGCTTACAAGGAAAGCATTGCCAGATTTGTTCAGAAGAGAGGAGTAAGCTTATATGACGCTTGGAACGAATTCCAAGAGCTTCTCTACGACTTCCCTCATCATGGATTCGGGCAGAGATAGCTAGCTGAGATCTTCGCCCGAGGGATGAACGAAGAATCAGCTAAATGGGTTAACTTCTTAGCTGATGGAGATTACACCGCACTCGCACCGGAAGCTGCTCTTCTTCACTTTGCAAACTGCGCATCTAAGTCGAGAAGCTGGGAGAGACAGTTTGGAGCAACTCAGAGCCGACCAAGCCGTGAAGATCAGATCAAGATTGAAGTGCAGAAAGAAATGATGAAGATTTTCGGTAACTGGTCTTCAGAGGAAGTGAACTTTATTGATGAAGGCTTCACCAACAGTCAACAGAGCTACCCCGACTATCGTAAGTTCAGACAACCTCCTCAACAACAAGGAAGCTTCCAAGAGCGTCCCCCTTACAACTTCGGATTCAACCAGAGTCAGAATCAGTACTTGAGCGATAGTTATCAAGATCAACCTCAGAGATCTACATCAGGGAACACAAGGGATATCGAGGTAGACAAGAAGCTCGACCTGATCATGGCAAGGCTCGATAACTATGAGGAGAAATTCAAGCTTCAAGCCGTCTTAAATCAAGAACATGAAGCTCGAGGTCAACGAATGGAGAGTATGATAAATAACATGGTTAGCTTGATAACTAGTAGCCCCCTCCTTAATCAATCCTCGGTTCAAGTCGACTCTACCATTAGGAAGGAGCACGTCAAGGCTGTCTCCACAAGAAGCGACAAGCAATCAGCTGATCCTGCAGCTCCTGAACCGGCCATAAATCCTAATGCTATAGCCATTGACAAGCCAGAGATCGAGGAGGAGGATAGAGAAGAAGAAGAGGAGGTGACTGCCCCGCCTTCCCTGACAAAGACAGCACCTGCGCCACCTCTCCCTCCATATCAACCTCAGATTCCGTTTCCTAAGGCCGCGCAATCAAATGAGAAAGATCATGATACCCGGTACAGAAAGTGGCATGGATACTTGAAGAACACGAATATGAATACACCAGTTACTAATGTTATCCAAGTGATACCGGAGGCTGACAAAATCGCAAAGGATCCTGCGAAAAACAAGAATAAGGGAGTATCCCTCGAGGAAAAATGCTCTGCTATCCAAAGCCTTGCGACACCCATACCACCCCCAGCTAAGTGTCGAGATCCCGGTGCTTTTACTTTGCCTTGCATTATTAATGATGTGAAGATTGATCGTAGTGTAATTGATCTAGGTGCTTCTATCAATGTTATGCCTACATGCCTGTTTGAGAAATTGAACCTAGGAGAGTTGAAACCAATTAGCATGCATTTAGTGTTTGCCGACAGATCTGTTAAACTGCCTAGGGGATTGATAGAAGACGTGGTTCTCCATTGTGGTCCTTTTACTATTCTGACTGACTTTGTTGTCATGGATACTCGAGAGGAAGATGTCACTCTTCTCCTAGGCCGACCGTTCATGGCAACAGCCGGCATTAACATTAATGCCCCAGATGGCTCGTTGACATTAAGGGTCGGCAAGGACACCATGACATTCCGCCTCAAGGACGGTATGCAAGTCCCAGTCAAAGAAGAGATGCATTGTTTATCTGTTGAAGCTGTGGAGTTGGCTTTGGTCAACTCTAGTTCTAATGAAATATCTAGAGTTTCTGCAGAAATCGTCTTGCCTGGTGTTGGACAGGTCCCTAATCTGAAGAATGAGCTGCCGACACAAAGGCCGAGAAAGAAGGAGGATCTGACGGCGTCCCCTCATGAATCACCAAAAGTTAAGGATCCTGGCGAGATAAAGAAGGAGAATAAAGAGAAGGATGCTTCTTTGAAAGAACTGTTCATGCCTTGTAAAAATTCTGGCCATCTTCCCGAAGAACGAACCAAGTTAATTCATGCAAACGGGAAGAAGTTCACACTTGCCGGAGGATATTTCATGAACTCCGACTCGGGCCTAAGAGAAATCCTGAGTTGGGATGTCTCTTGATCGCCATCCAGGTATCGTCCGGCTCAAGGACGTTAAGCAAGAGCGCTTCGTGGGAGGCAACCCACGGCTGGAGTCATTTTAAATTTATCAAGTCAATTTTTATTTATTTTGAGTCATTTTTAGAATTTTGTGTCGAGTCGGTTGAGTCCGGATGATAGAAAATAGTTGAAAAAATATATTTTGGGTGTTATTTGGGTTGAATATTTTGTTTGCAGGAAGAGGAGTGACCAATTTGCAAGAAATTGGCCAAAATTCGGAATAGAGAACTCAAGGAGAGCTAAAAAACACAGTGGGTTTACACAACCATGTAAGCATCCGTGTAAGAGCTTACATGCCATGTAAGCTATTGCACTAAGGAGCTTACACGCCATGTAAGCTCGAAAAGTCAGAGGTAAGTCCCCTTTCCCTTCTCATTTTCGGATTTTTCCTCTCTCTCTCTTCGTTTCTCTCTCCCAAAAGCTCTCAACCTCCTCTCAACACTCTTCTCACCCAAGACCACAGCACCCCCCACCACCATCACCCACCGCCGGCGGAGCTTGGACCGCCGGCCAAACCTTCCTCTCCCGGCGCCGTCGTCCGACGAACGCCGCCACTCCACCAGCCGACCACCCTCCGACGAACCCGCACCCAGCAGTACCGCGCGTCGGGCAGCCGCTCGTCTCCACCACCCAACGCCGACCAGCCGCCGCGCCTGCCATCGTCCTAGCCCCCGCCACCTTCGTCGTCGCCAGCACAGCCCCATCCGACGAACGCACCAAACTTAACGACGACAGCAGCCTCAGTTCGAGTTGAAACTCGAACCAGCCATTCCCCTTCTTGTTTCTCTTCGATTTTCTGAGCTAAATTGATCTCCAGGTATGTAAATCACCTTCCCTATCCTCCATGATGCTTTAATCAATGTATTTGCCATGAAAATCGAACTTGCAGTGCTGAATCGGATTTGAGTTCTTGAGCTCAAGAACCCTAATTTTTCAATTTTGGGGTTTTGTAAAATTGAGGTTATAGAAATGAAATTGATGGTATAATATGCTTGTATTTTGAATCGGGGGTCATTTCGACTTCGTTTGCCTATCCAATTGTGAAATTTCATAGACTTTCCATATCGATTTTTGTCGAAATTGGGGACTTTTGATTATGGACGAAATTGGATGGATTTTTGCTGTGTTATTGAGCTTGTGATGATTATAGACATGTATGCATGCTTGTTCCCGAATATCTATACCTTAATTAACTCGTTTGACATATTAAGGTTCACTTTTTGCATATCGATTTAATGGGTTGTGATCTTAGCTTGTGTAACTTATATGGCTGATTTGGAATTGCTTACTACTTGGCTATGACTTAAGTTTGACTTGCAATTGGCTATTTGCTTCCATGATGATCTTTGCCAAGTTTGCTAAATGCCTAAATGTTGAGCTTGCTAAGTGTGTAAGACCTAGATATGTGCTTATGGGATTGTGCCTTCACTTGTTGACATCCTACTTGCATTCTTTGATCTTAATATCTTTGATATTTGTTGTGGTTGTCATTGATTGATACTCCCGTATTGCTCAGTTGATTCATAGGTTCAATGCCATATTCTCGTGTGTGTCATACCTTATTCCTTTTGCTTGTCTTATATGCACCAATCCCACTTGTTATATGCTAAACTTGGCATTTTCGTTTGTGATTTATTTTCAGGATGGGAAAATCAAAAGGGAAAGGAGTTGCTTCTTCTTCTTCCGCCCCATCTCCGGCGAAGAAAATGAGAGGAACCGCAAGGCGCGACACCCTCCAGGTAGCTTCCCCGCCGGATAACATCCCCAACATACGACTTCAGTGGACTGGAACGTGAGCTTAGGGAGATGAGAGCCGATTCCGACTCTCGTTGGGAGGCTACTCAGAAGTGGCAACAGGAGTCTGACGAGCGTTTTACCAGCTTCCAGGAGTTGCAGCAGCAGATGTACCAGTCCCAACTCTAGTTCTTTAGTCAGTTCCGGCCGCCAGATGATCGCCAGCACCCTCCGCCCCAGTGATCTCAGGAATTTTCTTTATTTTTCTTATCATCCAGAACTCTGTACTTTTTGTTTTTGTTCGTGTCGGTTTATGTTGTTTTGGGTCTTTGTTGAACCTTTGTGGTCGGTCGAGTCTTTTGTACTCCAACTGTTCTAAATGTGTGATGGATCCTCTCTTATTATGTTTTCAAGCTATGCACTCAGAATTCTCTATGGTTCTATGCACGTCTATACCCCCGATGTCTCGCCAATCCATCTCCGGCGCCCTAATGCTCGTATTGCGGTACCCCTATACACTTTTCTTCTTTTTGTTTGGTCCATTGAGGACAATGTCCGATTTAAGTGTGGGGTGGGGATTATATTTCTGAGGGATGCTATTCATCTGTGGTATTTGTGAGACTTCTCTAGCATAGAATTGCTCAATTCTTGACGCATGATGTTAAGTTAGTTTTCAATTTTTCATAATGATGCTTAGACTGCTTAACTTAGAACCTGTAATCAACCTGCTTGCATTGATGCTAGATTTCCTGGTTAGAACAAAAAAGCTTATCACTCTTGTAGTTTTTCGCCTTGATTGCATGATAATGACTGAATCCGACTAGCAAACCAAACGTGAGCTTTTGATCCATTGCACGTAACTTGCAATATTAATTCTTTTTGAGTGGTTTTCTGTTTACTTGAATGAGTTAGAATTTGCATGAGACATACTCGAGACCACACGATAAAACGAGTTCTAGAATGATAGGGGCAGCTAGATTCAGCTACTTAGCCAGATAGCCTACCAAACGATAAATTCATTAGGTTTAAACCCTTGAGCTTGGCCTGTTCTTTCGGTTCGATAATACATTACATCCATTTCCCATTCCTTCATTCCCCGTTGATCCCCTGTGGTTGTAGTTCTAGATTGACCTACCGGAAGTCGGTTTGTGGTAACCTGCCTATAGCCATTAAACAGGTGGTCTTAGCTATTATGTCCAGACGTGTAAACCCCTTTAGCAACTAAAACAAAGAATCGGCACAAAGAAAAAAAAAGTGAAAAAAAGAAGAAAGAAAAAGAAAGAAAATTCGAAAAAAACAGAAAAAATTCAAAGTTTCAAAGTTTATAGTATAGTTCAATAACGTTCTTCTCCCTACATATGGAAGAACGAAGTCAAAAGAAAATGTAAAGAGAAGAAAAAGAAATTATGCAAAACAAAGTGCTAGGTTGCTTGAGGGTATCATAGGACGAGCGTACACTATTCCACCCGTGTTTGGTTAGACGGTAGGAAGCCATAGGCTAGATTCGAGGGAAGTTAGTCGAAAGCTACACCGCACCAAAGCCATCATCATACATTCCCATCATCCATCTCATTATAAACCCTTGTAGTGTAGAATTCGTTACAGTCCTAGCAGGGAAGTCCTTCTTGACTAGTTACTCATGTTGTCACAGTGGTGGAGATGTGGTCGAATTGCAAACCTATGACAGAATTCAGTGACAGAAAATGATTGAGAGTATAAACACGTCCCTAAACACAGAGTGCGAGAGTTCCCGTGTACCAAATATTACCTGTGTGAGAAGTCTGGTCGGTTAGGTCAGAGTCGTGCATGATTTGTGTTTGCTACTTGTTGTGTGCAGATAATTAGTGAGACCAGGTTGTTTGGTTGACGTGTAAGCATGTTATGACACTCGATTTGACGTGATTATCAGCCTCATTTAAGCGACATTTCTTTGCTTAAGACATGGTTTTTAGGGTAGAATAACGAATATTCAATCGATTGCCCTATCTCGTGCCATTTGTGTTACCTTGGCCCGTTTCGGGTCTATTTGATGGTTTTCTAGTGTTTTTATGTTAGCACAGGTTTTTGCCATCGAATAAGTAACCAAGGACGTGTCTAAGGCGTTGGAATCTCGAAGGATTGCACTGGGATCGATCAAAGGAGTTAATCAAAGTTCAGAAAATTCCTGCCCGGTTTACAAAGGAATTTTCGCCGAAAATACCCTAGGATTTTCGGCGAAAATATCAGCACAAATTCACTGATGTCCGGCTGAAGGAGTTTTCGGCGAAACTGTTGAGTTTTCGAACCAAAACGAAAATCACAGGAGAATCAGCCGGCAAACCCTTCATTTGCAAAGGAATTTTCGTCGAAAATTCCTCAATATTTTTGGCGAAAATAATAGAAGAAATCCGGCTGATTAGGGTTAAGTATAAATACTTAACCGGCGGCCCAAACAAAGGAGACACATCATAATATACTTTTCGAAATCAGAATTTGAAGAATTCTCTGAAGTTCTGGAGCGAAGAGTTAGAGTTCGAAGAGCCGGAAAGAGATCGTGACGCCATCCCTTCCACCTCGGAGAATCGGAGCTAGGAGTGTAGTTTACGGAAGATAGGAGTCGTCTAAATTAGGATTTTCAGATTCTTTTCTGTTCTTCCTCTGGATGATGAACTCTTTCTTTGTCTTAGATTCTTTTGTGATAAACATGAGTAGCTAAACTCGTTAGAGCTTAGACTAGATGAACCCTAAGTGACCCAGGGCTTTAAAGCGGTCACGGATCGGCGGTGATTAGATTCGAAGTTCAATCAGTTCTTTTTCATGTTTGATTTGTTCTTCATTGTTCATGTTTCTTGTCTGGATTGATCGCCTAGATTATATTCTTGTTAAGCTAAGGATAGAAGTGAACGCTCTCCTTACTTTAGAACATCGAATTGAACAATTAATCTTATAATTGGAGCGTGCCTTTCGTAGGAACCGGTTAGGGTTAATCCACTGCAAGAGTAACTCATAAATCGTTAGTAATTGCATCAGTTAATTAAGTCGTTGCGAGAGGCGACCGTACCCTGGCGGCTAGTTAATCTTGGTAGTTAGAATGGATAGAGCGAACATTCGCCGGTCTTAAACCTAAGGGTAAGGAGTTATGGTGGTGTCTTAGTAATTGATTGAATGAGAATCGAAATCCGCTGATCTGTTGATTGCCAATGCTCTGGGGAACGAAGGGGGATTCAAAGTCTAAGTTCGTCTGTCATCCTTGTTTTCAACCCTAATTTCCAATCTGCTTTAGTTTAATTTTTAATTTTCTCCGCATTTCTTAGAGTTAGAAGTCGTGGAACTCACACCACGCATGAAGTGTTTACATTCGAGTATTTTGCTAGTTTTTGGAGTAGTCAATCATAGAAGGCCCTTGGAATACGATCTACCCTAGCTTTTGTTAGCTTTGTTAGTTATTTGTTTGAATCGTCAATGACAGGTTCACCAGATGCGTCTTGAACCCTCCTAGAATAGTGGGTGCGTCAGTAAGCCGACAGGGGTTGTGTAGGATGAACTCCATGGCACCTAATGAACTCACCTAGTGAAATGAAATGTGATTTGTGTGGGTGTGTGTGTACTGTAGGTGATTGCGAGATGTCATGTGACGTGATGCTGAACTATTTGGATGTTGATCTCTGTTATGATATTGTTGATATTGTGAATCCTGAATGTTGAACTGAGAACTGCACCTATGTGATCACCTAGACTACTTTAAGTTAATAAACTGGTTAAGGTTGAGTCTGGTTCCACTGTCAGTGTTTTGTGCGGAGTTTGGAATCGCTCATTTTGGTTAGGTTCGATGCATAGTTTAACCTAGTGGGTTCACTAAGTTTCATTAGGAAACTAATCCCCCCACTCTTCCCCTTTTAGGTTCTCGTGGTTAGAGTGAGTGGTGTTGAGGTTCATAAGCTTCGATCAAGTTCGGAGAAGTTGCTGGTTGGAGCTATGAGGTGAAGATTCACAATCTACTTTGAATTGACCATTTCTTTTGTTTTACGTTTTCAGTTGACTATTGTCATTTAGGGAATTTCGTAAACATTTGAGGAATGAATTTGGATTTTTTGTTTATCGGTTGATTTTCGAATTTCATTTTTTGGAGGCCTCTTTTTTGGTTTATTACATTTTAATGATGATTTTCCATTTTCTTTTGTTGTCCTGTCTTCTAGTGATGCTCATTACTAGTTCGACCATGGGTTTACCCAGGTCGATTCGGGATGAGTGTTAAATATAACCTTTTGTTGGTCTGAAAGGATGGACCATTCTATTCCATCATCAAGTCCTAACTCATGCTACAGTAACTGTATGAACCAATTTCAACTACTCCTATTCTTACTTTCAACTATGGCCCAAGCTCCAGATAAAAAAAAAACTATGGCCCAAGCTGTGGGAAAATCTGATTGTTCCCATCCTTCCCCTATCACACTCAGAATCATTCATTGGACATGTCCTTTTAACACTACAACAGACGGACGATTTAGTGGCAGGTTGCCTCGTGCTTTGTGGCAGGAAGCCTAACACTAAACACAGAGCTTACTCGCAGGCGCGACCTGCCACTACGCACAGATGGGCATGCGAGTAAAGCAGCTGCGAGGAAGCCCAACAAGTGGCAGGCACAGCCTGTGAGTAAGCTCCTCGTAGGCACGTGGTTAGTCGCCTGCCACATGATTTTGATTATGTTAATAGCATAAGGAAAGTATTCGGAATCATAAATGAATACCTTTTTTTGGACCCTTCCTACAATCTTTTTGTGCACAGCTTTATTTATCGCAGTTTCATTTGCACGCCTTCCACCCAATTCTCTTCTAGTTTCTGCTTCACATTCTCTAAAAAAAATAATGGTTTTCGCTTCAAATAAATATCAGCGACATTGTAAAAAGGATAAATATGATAAATAATCCATATACCTCAATAATGGTTGTGCTGCTGGACTATTCACTAACACATAACGAAACACTTGAGTCCACTCCAATTGTGAGAGTTTGAATGATTCTCCGTTTCCATTAGGAATCCCTCTCGAAACAAGGATTGATGCATTTTCATCGATTGAAATTTCTGGCTCGACTGCGACTCGCTTTGGTCGATTGTATCTTGTCTCAACATCATCGTTAAAATACAATGATGAAAAATTTAACAACTCTTCGGTCAGCCAACCTTCAGCAATTGAACCTTCAGGATGTGCTCTATTTCCAACAAAATATTTCAATTTACCCAAGTACCTAAATAGAGGAAATCTTGTCAAGCGCACACTTAATTAGCAACAATGACAAAGAGTGTAGACCAACAGCAAATTACCTTTCAATTGGGTACATCCAGCGATATTGAACTGGTCCTCCACGTCGAACTTCATCAACTAGGTGCAAAACTAGATGCACCATTTCCGTGAAAAAGGCCGGTGGAAAAATCATCTCCATATGGCATAAAGCTATGACAAACCTATCTTGGAGGTTGTCAAGCTCTATTATATTGACCACGGGAGAGCACAATTCCTTAAAACAAGAGCCGAGTTCAACTAGAACCCTTGCCACTGAGACGGGTAAGACATTGCGTATCGCAAGAGGTAACAAATCATGTAATAGCATATGTGAATCATGACTCTTCAACCCTAACATCTTACAATTCTCCAGGTCCACACATCTTGCGATATTGCTAGCATATCCATCTGGAAATGACATTTCTTTAAGGGACTTCAGGACAACTTCAATTTTCCGCTTATCCAAAGTGAATCAGGCAGCAGGACAGGTTTTACCATCATCCAAAGGCCACACTTGACTTCTAATCTTCATTTCTTTCATGTCTAGTCAAGCAGCCAAGTGGTTTTTTCTTTCGTTCATGTCATCGATCAATGTGAACAAAATATTGTCGCATACATTTTTCTCGATGTGCATCACATCGAGATTGTGATGCAACAAATTGAATTCCCAGTAAGGAAGATTGAAGAAGATACTTTTTTCCTCCACTGTGGTGCTGGTCCTGATTCTTGTGGTTGTGTCTTCCCGAATGTAATATCAATATTTGCCACTTGTCCCAGAATATCAGTCCCAGTCAACACCCTCGGTGGATTCCTTTTGTCGACTTTCCCATTGAATTTCAACTTTTGGGATCGAAACTGATTATTCATTGGCAAAAACCTCTGACTACTCATGAAACATGGTTTATTACCTGAAGCTTTCAGTCGAAGTGGTTCTGCGTCATACATACATGTCAGGCACGATAGTGCAGTGTGTGTATTCCATCCTGATAAGTTACACAGACCGATAATCATTAATGGTCCAGATCAATGCTGCTCTCAACGTGAAAGTTTCTTTCTTCACCGAATCAAAAGCTTCACCTCCAATCCACAATGTTTGCAACTCTTCAATTAGTGGCTTCAAAAAGACATCTAGGTCATTTCCAGGCATCTTAGGACCAGGAACAATGCCAGATACCATAAGGATTGTCTGCTTCATACACAACCAAGGTGGAGTGTTATATGGTATTATCACAAACGGCCAAGTGCTATGACTTATGCTCATGGTTCCAAATGGATTGAAACCGTCAGTTGCAAGCCCAAGTCTCACATTTCGGGGGTCAGCAGCAAAATCTGGGTACTTGGCGCTAAAACTTTTCCATGCATCTGCGTCTCTAGGATGTCTACCCATACCATCATCAGTTCTAGTTTTCGTCGCATGCCAGGTCATATCTTATGTAGTGTAAGGGCACATGTACAACCTCTTGAACCGAGGTATTAAGGGAAAATACCGAAATATCTTCTCAGGTTGAGGCTTTGATTTTTTCCCACAGCACGGTTTCCTTCATCCTTGAATCGAGCAACCCCACACTCTCGGCATTCCATAGCTTCACTATCTTCTCCAGTATACAATATGCAATCATTCTTACATGCATCAATCTTGTTATAAGACAACCCAAAACTTCTAATTGTCTTCTTTACTTCATAATTGGATGGAGGGATTTTGGCCGTGGGAAAAGCCTTGCGTAGCAACTCCAATATATTCGACATTGCTTTATCACTGATCTTTTGTAAAGACTTAATGTGGTATAAACTGATCATGAATGACAACTTTGTAAAACTTGTACAACCATCATACAATGGTACTTCACCATCCCGCAAAACTCGGAATAACTCATCATCTGGTTGCATGTTGGGTATATCTGGCATTGGTTCATCACCCGTTTGTGGGACTTCATCATCTGGATGTACATTGATGGTATGGTTAAGTGTCTCACGTACTTCAAATGCATCGTTCACCATGTTCTGAAACAAGTCTGGCTCAAATATTGGTATTTCCTCAACCAGTAATGGAGGAATTGCTTCTTCATGAGCGACTGGTTCAGGTCCCATGGCATTGTAGGCGCCAAAGTCTGTGATTAACTCTCCATGCAAATTCCATACATCGTATGACGAGGGAAACGCCTTTGCAAGGAAATGCTGATTAACTTCGTTGCGTGGCATCAACTTCCTGAAGTTGCATTTCGGACAAGGACAAGGTATATTCACTCCATCTACTGCGTTGGAGATTGCAAAGTCGAGGAATTGTTGAACGCCAGCGTAATACTCACGAGTATGTCGCGGCTTTCGAATCAAAGACTTGTCCATCTATATTGAGTGATAATTAGTTTCAATTTGTTTACTAGTCATGATAAAAAATACGCAATAATAATAGTCTATATAACTTAGCTGTAAGCTAAGTTTTCCTAATTATATTAACTACTGAAATATTATATTTCCCAACTTAATTTGACATAAGTTGGTAAATATATTTCATATTAATTAATATCATTTATTCATTAAATATTTTGTTAAGTTTGCATATGTTAAATAGTAACTACTAGGTAGGTATTTACATGCATACTTTTTTTAACAAATTTACATGGTTAAACTTCTTAAAGCGCATAATCAATTACATGCATAAAAAATTTATTTAATTTTGTATATTGATTGAATATTTTGTTAAGTTTGCATAACTACTTAGTAAGTATTTACATGCATATTTTTTAACAAATTTACATGCTTAAATTCATATTAATAGGTTAAACTCCTTAAAGCATAATCAATTACATGCATATATTTAATAGTACATTAATTAATAACAAACATACATTTTTTTGATAAAATTCATAAATTGTAGTTCAAATTACAAGTAGATTAAAATTGTAGTTCAAATTGTGCATATTCAGTTCATAGTAATTAGATTTATATATTCTTTATATTACAATCAAATTCTAACCATCATCAAGTTACATGCATATCAAACATTTTACATAATCACGTTTAGGACTTGGGAACTAATTTTATTTAAAGTAACGTACCTGGAAATTGATGATAAATTCGATAATGAGTACTTGAATAACCGACAAAGACCAACAACATAAACCTTGCTACAAACAGATTGAGAACAAAAAGAATTAAAACAATGAATATAATTCTGGATGCACAGTTGCGTCCTAAAACTGTAAAGAGCTGGTTACACGAACAAGACCTTTAGTCTTTGATATATTTATTGATTATGGGGAACGAGAGAGCTCAACAACAATTCTGGATGCACAGTTGCGTCCTAAAACAAAAATAAGGTGTTTAAAAACAAATTATTGGATGAACTCGTTCGTTTCAATAATCTGTTATGTTATACATTCTAAATAAATACGAAATCAGAAGACAATGATGGACATACCTAGTTACTGACTCAAATCAGTTTGGACGAGCAACGATGAACCATGAATCTGTTAGTTTAAAATTCGTGACCCTAATCTCGAACGAGCAAAAGATTAATAGAGAAGTAGAGGATAAGGAACTAGGGAGAGAGATAAGGTATCAGTTTCGTACCTTAGAAACGTTCAAATCCGGGTAGAAATCGGTGAAAGGAAGAAGATTGGAGGAGAAAGAGAAGGAGAAAATCGAAGGAGAAAGAGAAATGATAGGCGACACTGATTTTGGGGTAGTCATCTGCGGATTTAGTGGCAGGCGCTGCTGCTAGTCGCAGGCGCGCCTGTGAGTAACAGCTGGCAGGCTGCTGCTAGTCGTAGGCGCGCCTGAGAGTAATAGCTTGCAGGCTGCTGTTACTCACAGGCGCGCCTGCGACTAGCCGCTGGCAGGCTGCTATTACTCACAGGTGCGCCTGCGACTAGCTGCTGGCAGGCTGCTAGTAGTCGCAGACAGCCTGCGAGTAGCTGCTTGCAGGCCAGCCCTTACTCGCTGCACACTAGGCTGCCTGCCACTAAGCCCAACCCGCCTGCCACTAGCTTAGTGGCAGGTAGCCCGGTCGCCTACGAGTAAACCCCTTTTTTGTTGTAGTGCAAGAAACAACCATATAATTCGAACATGTGCCTACACCCGCACAAGAATCCCTTCTTCAATCAAGAGAAGCCCACATAAATCCGTCTTAATACAACATACTCTTCACTAGGTATTGGGTCGACATCGAAGATAAATATGCCTTCAGGGTTTTCCTTCTGAAGCTGCAATACATAGGTTCGTAGCTTCCATATTTGCATTTAATTAGATCCTAAATGATACATCAATATCGTAAACCTCCCTTATTTCCCTAACCAAGTGTCGTGTATTTATATACGTATGTTGTAAACTGACTGAAGTATTGCCTGGCCACCCACTTTGTGAGTGCACATTGATTGAACATTGTACGTAGGTAATTATGAGGCAGGCCCACTGACTTCATGACGAAGGCCTCATTCTTCCTGAACCAACTAACACAAATCGGACACTTACAACCTTTGTCGAGGCAAATAGCTTCTTTGGTCTTCTTATTTGATCGTGCCCACTTTATGGTAGCTTTGACAACGATGTTGTAGTCGGATACAACCTCATTAAATTGGGTAGGGCTGTTGAACTTCAAATCCTCCTTGAAGACTAGCTTCTTATGATCACAATTGGGGTTATAGAAGTTCCACAGATGTAACCGCCTCACCATCGAGCTTGTCGTCGTGTCCATGATCAGACTGAGATGATCCTCTCTAGCCGGGCAATGGAGATTCGTTACGTGTATTCAATTGAAAATCAGAATCTCCATTGTCACCATCACTAAGGTCCATCTCATTACCACCATCAGCATCATACATATCCTCACCCTCCTAAATTACCAAGTCCTCCTCGCAAAATTATGGACTGGTTGATAATGTCATGATATGGGTGGTTGATAGACACCACATTGAGTTGCTCGACCTCCTCACCATTGTCATCATACCTTATCCTCGCCTTTTTTCTTCTATTGGTATAAGACCAAGGTTGCTCATTGCTTCTATAAAACCTGCACTACAAGAAAAACTAATATTAATCTCATATGATTTGTATCGGTTATAACAACCTAGACCGATCTAAGTTAGGTTCTTCTCGGTTTTTAAAAACCAGACAATGTTTGTCTCGGTTTTAATAGAGAGAAACCACAAACATTCGAGACAACTTTGTGTATATAAAGCCGAAACCCAAATCTAAATTCATTTCATCTCCTCTCTCTGCCATATTTTATCTCAATGATTTTGCACCCTCTGCTCTTGCGGCTCCCCTCTCCATTAACCCTATCAGATGATTTCTAGACTCTAAGAGGGTTTTCCAAGTGCTGGAGGTCAGGGGTGTTTGTCGAAAACGAGCTGGGAACGAAGTATCCTTTATGGAGTCTCCAAATCTGAATTTATAGACTACTGTCCAGTGTGCCAGCATGTAACTGGCGTGCGCGCCATTTACTCACCACGTGTATGCCACATTTCACTGACACTATGCTAGCTCTTTTTCCTTACCTACCGTAGCGTTGTAATACGCTAGCCCTTCAAACTACGACCTAACATAGAGTTAAACATCAACACTTGATATCTTGACCTTCTGGACTACAAGAAAATGGCATTTTAACATCAATTTTCTTACGACGGACCAAAATCCGCTGTTAGAATCAAAGTCTAATGGAAGATTATTAAAAATCCGATGTTAGCTAACGACGGACAGGCAGTCGCTATTAGATATCCGTTGTTAGCCATTTAATTCAAGGGCGCCAAAATATCCCGCCTTAGTGGGAAATAGAATTATTTTGGGGGAAACCTAGCAGCGAATATGAACTGCTGTTAGGTTTTGCTGATGTGGCAATCCGTGTGCCCAACCCCAACCAATCACATTCTCTTCCGGATTTTTCTCCTTTCTCCTTTATTTTTCTCTTCTCTTTCTCTTATTTTTTGTTACATTTTGTTCTTGTGTCTTATGGTTTGTGACTTAGGATTTGTAGAAGAACAAAGAAGAGGGAGAGGAAGACGGGGAAGAAGAAAAAAGAAGGAACAAGAAGAAAGAATGAAGAAGAAAAAAAAGAAGAATCTAGATCTAGAATAGAGAAACAAAAAGAAAATTAAGAAGAGAAGAAGAAGGAAGAAGAAGAAGAATCTAGATCTGGAATAGAGAAAGAAGAAGAAAAATATGAAGAGAAGAAGGAAGAAGAAAAAGAAGAAGAAAGAAGGATAGGAAGAAGATATCAGAAGAAGAGGAAGAACACAGAAACTCTCCGCTGTTAGAATGAAAAAAGAATCCGCTGTTAAGATTTTTAACAACGAAAGTTAACGGCGGACGCTTATCCATTGTTAGCTAAGCTTACTTTACTGAACCTCACAACGGATAGGCAACCGCCGTTATTACAATAACGATATGACCTGAAAACTCATCAAAAATTCCTTGAAAAACAAGAAAATTGACCGCAAGGATCCTGAGAGTCTAATTAAGATGAATATTCATAAAATTGACCAAAATCATTCAAGAGACTATATAAACACTCAATTACCATGCAAAAATGTATCAACTATGGGCGATAAAACACGACATAATTCGGTTCATCAAATTACCTTACACTTGAACGTTGCTTGTCTTCAAGAAAAACTCAGAACAACAAATGCACCTATGCAAGCATGTACACATCAAGAATATCATGAATCATGAACCAATGTAAACGGTGTCTTAAGTCTCAATGAACTAGGGTATTAAGCTCGACCACACACTTTAAACCAAGCATCTTCCTAGTAGTAAAAGAAGAACTAAATGTAGCTGAGCTAATAACTAACTGACTTCTGAAATAGCAAGACTATACAACCTCTTGTACGCTTACTCTAGCACGCACCCAACACTTGCTAGATAAGAGATAAAAACTCAGCATTTTCAATTTAAGCACTTTTTCTTTCCCTGTGACACGCCAACCTTATCGCCCGGGTCTAACCCATGGTTAGACCAGGAATCAGGGTTACGATTTGACTCAAAACATAAAGAAACCAATAAAACATTATTTAAACTCAATAAATGTATAAAATATCAACAAATGGAAGCTTTCATGATTTCAAAACTAAAACCAAATTACACTGTAAATTCACAAACGATTCTCATCATAAATAAATCCAAAATTCCCCAAAACGTCAACTGAAACGGAAATACATAAATAGTTCATTTGTCCTCGGTCGCCATCCTTCTATCATCTTCCTTCTTCAAGCTCCAACTGCCAATGACCAACAACTGCTGCTCCTAGCTCTGCTCACCAACTATTTCTAACTGAAAAGAGGGACTATGAGGGGATCGGTTTTCTAATGAAACTGAGTGAACCCACTGGGCTTAACTATGCGCCTAACTAAGCCTAATGGATCTCCCAACCCCTCAACAATTCAATTACAATGGGAGATCATTCCTTAAGTCTAGCCGATTATTATCCCTAGTGATATTTCTAGGCGATCAACTTCAACCATAAGTCTCTAGCACCCTATCATGCTCATTATCTCATCATCAACAACAATAGTAATTCACATCAACATTACACAATTCACCAATTCATGCTTATCATCCCTGAACAGTCTATGTTATAAAAAATGTGCAGTTCTCTACGCTAGCATTTTCACAATCCACATTCATAATAACATAACTCACAACACACCAATCATAACAATAGCCATTATTAGATATACCAAGTCATAACAATACACAAATAGTTCAATCAACTCAACCAGTCAAACTGACCATCACAACAACTCATTCACCCAACAATACACCCACAATCACAATGTCACATACACTAATTCTATGTGTGTTTAATTAGGCGCCAAGGAGTTGTTCCACACCACCACCGGCCGGCCGACGCACCTCCTTACC
This sequence comes from Linum lewisii, assembly GCA_034768395.1. Taxonomy (NCBI): domain Eukaryota; kingdom Viridiplantae; phylum Streptophyta; class Magnoliopsida; order Malpighiales; family Linaceae; genus Linum; species Linum lewisii. Next base: position 48,786,275 of record CM068297.1, read on the forward strand.
GCATGAAAGGTCCTCGCGCTCCCCTACAGCATGGGGAACGCGTCATCATCATCATCATCATTCTCTCAACGAGAAGTACAACAGCACCATTGACACCCATGTCAAGGGGATCCACCCCAGTGGACCAGACTCAATCATACTCAAATCTCGGGTGGGGCAGTGTGGACTCCTTCCAGTTCTATCATTTAATTCCATTAAACACAACCACAAGCAACTACCACAAATCAACCAGAAAATTCCATTTCCCAATTCCATGTACCAATTCCATGTATCAATTCCAGTTCTCAATTCCACTTCACAATTCCACACCACAAACCCACATCACAAATCTACATTTATTACGGGCGGACTGCTAGCCTTACCGACCACCCCACCTGTAATAGTAAAAACAAGTGGTGATCATGTCGCAAGGTCTAGGGCCACCCTCCTGTTTGTCATTCATAGGACGACCCCGCATTGGCAGGGCCATCCTCTTGCAACCAACATTCCACATGTATATAAAAATTGCACATTCAAGAATTAAGCCAGTCAACCATACATATGATGGACCAATCGTAGAGCGGTGATCAAATAACTACCAAGCTGGAAGCTAGGGTAGATCGTATTCCACGGGTCTTCTAATGATTGACTACTCAAATATAGAGGCAAATTACTCAGATTTAACACTTTGTGCGTGGTGTGAGTTCCACGACTTCTAATTCTAAGAAATGCACGGAAATTAAAAATTAAAACTGAAAACAGATTGAAAGATTGGTTGATTAAACAAAGATGACAGACAAGCTTAGACTTTGAATCCCCCTTCGTTCACCAGAGCATTGGCAATCAACAGATCAGCGGATTTCGATTCTCGTTCAATCAATTCTAAGACACCACTATAACTCCTTACCCTTAGGTTTAAGACTGGCGAACGTTCGCTCTATCCGATCTAGCTACCAAGATTAATTAGCCGCCCGGGTACGGTCGCCTCTCGCAACGACTTAACTAACTGGTGCAATTACTAACGATTTATGAGTTACTCTTGCAGTGGATTAACCCTAACTGGTTCCTACGAAAGGCACACTCCAATGATTAGGTTAATTGTTCGATTTGATTTTTTAAAGTAAGACGAGCGTTCGCTTCTATCCTTAGCTTAACAAGAATCTAATCTAGGTGATCAATCCAGACAAGAAACATGAACAATGAAGAACAAATCAAACATGAAAGAGAAACTGATTAACTTTGAATCTAATCACCACCGATCCGTGACCGCTTTAAAGCCCTGGGTCACTTAGGGTTCATCTAGTCTAAGGTTTACGAGTTTAGCTACTCATGTTCATAACAATAGAATCAAAGACAAAGACAGAGTTCATCTTGAACAGAGGAAGAACATAAAAGGATCTGAAAAACCTAATTAAGATGACTCCGGCAGAACTTTGATCTCCGGTAATCTGTAATCCAAGCTCCGAGTCTTCGAGATGAAAGGGATGGCGTCACGATCTCTTCCTGGCTCTTCGTACTCTAAACTCTACTCCAGAACTCTTGAGAATCCTTGAAGTAATTGGTATTATTTGGTATTATTTGGTATTATCCGATATTATGAGGCGTATCCTCTTTTGGGCCGTCGGTTAAGTATTTATACTTAACCCTAATACTGCCGGATTTTGCCTGGAATTTTCGCTAAAACCTAAGGGATTTTTCGGCGAAAATTCCTTTGTAAATGGGATGACTGCTCGGCTGTATTCTCCTGTGATTTTTGGACCGCCGGTTCTCGATGAAAACTTGGAATTTTCGCCGAAAAGTTTAGTTGTTGAACTCAACCGATTTCTTATTGAGTTTTTGCCGAAAACTCCTAGGGATTTCGTCGAAAACTCCTTTGTAAATGGGAGCAGGATTTGGTTTGACTTGATTGACCCCTTGGATCGATTCCGGTGCGATTCCTCGAGGTTCCAACACATTAGACACGTCCTTGGCTACTTTATTTGACGGCAAAAACCTGTGCTAACATGAAAACACTAGAAAATCATCAAATAGACCCGAAATGGGCCAAAGTAACACAAATGGCACGAGATAGAGTAGTTGAGTGAATATTCGCTATTCTACCCTAAAAACCATGTCTTAAGCAAGGAAATGTCGCTTAAATGAGGCTTATAATCATGTCAAATTGAGTGTCATCAAAATACCCCACACTTAAGCTTTTGCTTGTACTCAAGCAAACTGAATAGAAGGCTCATGTTCACAAATGATAAGATTAATTAAATTGAAGTTCAATCAAACACAATGAATTATTAGACAGATAATTCCTAGAACAAGAAACCTAACATGCATACTGATCAGCCAAACAACCTGGTCTCACTAAAAACTGCACACGACGAGTAGTAGCAACCAATTATGCACGAATTTGAATTGATCGACCAGACTCCTCACACAGGAAATATTTAGTAAACGGGAAACTCTCACTCTCTGTGTTTAAGGACGTGTTTCTGCTCTCAATCATTTTCTATTACTGAATTATGTCATAAGTTTGCAATTCGACCACATCTCCACCACTGTGACAACATGAGTAACTAGTCAAGAAGGACTTCCCTGCTAGGACTGTAACGAATTCTACACTACAAGGGTTTATGATGAGATGGATGATGAGATGTATGATGATGGCTTTGGTGCGGTGTAGCATTCGACTAACATCCTTCGAATCTAGCCTATGCCTTCCTACCGTCTAACCAGACATAGGTGGAATAGTGAACGCTCGTCCTATGATACCCTCAAGCAACCTAGCACTTTATTTTCTTTATACTTTTCTTTCTTTTGACTTTTCTTTTAACTTCGTTCTTCCATTTGTAGGGAGAAGAACGTTATTGACTAAACTTGAAACTTTTCTAATTTTTTCTGATTTCTCTTCTTTTCTGCTTTCTTTTTTTTCGACATTTCTTTTGTTTTTCTCTTTCTCTTTTTTTTTCTTTGTGCCAATTCTTTCTTTTAGTTGCTAGAGGGGTTTACACGTTTGGACATAATAGCTAAGACCACCTGTTTAATGGCTATAGGCAGGTTACCACAAACTAACTTCCGGTAGGTCAATCTAGAACTAAAACCATAGGGGATCAACGGGGAATGAAAGAATGGGAAATGGTTGTAATGTATTATCAAACCGAAAGAACAGGCCAAGCTCAAGGGTCTAAACCTAGTGGATTTATCGTTTGGTAGGCTATCTGGCTTAGTAGCAGAATCTAGGTGCCCCTATCATTCTAGAACTCGTGTCATCGTGTGGTCTCGAGTAGGTCTCATGCAAATTCTAACTCATTCAAGAAAACATAAAATCACTCAAAAAGAATTGAAATTGCAAGTTACATGCAATGGATCAAAAGCTCACAATTGTTTTGCTAGTCGGATTCGGTCATTTTCATGCAATCAAGGCTACAAACTACAAGTGTGATTTTAAAAATCTGTTCTGACCAGGCAGTTTAGCATCAAAGTAAACACGTTGGTTCTCAAGTTCTAGGTTAAGCAGTCTAAGCATCATTATGAAAGATTGAACAACAACTTAACATCAAAAATCAAGAACTGAGCCATTCTAATACTAGAGAGACTGGAAAGGAATCACGAGGCACACAAAAACACAATCAAGGGCAATCAGGTTCATGCAAGGTTCTCTAGCATCCTACCCCACACTTAAATCGTACTGTGTCCTCACAGGACTAAATCTAGAGTTTAGAGTGAAATAGAAGAACCTGGACCGAGATGGTTGGCGTAGGGGATGAGCACGGATCCTCGGAGCAGAGGCAATCTACCAAAGCGAAGCAAAGGGAATCTCCCAACTGCCTGCAAAACAAAAACAAATAAAAGATAAAAAGGAAACCGGGACAAGTGTCCTGAATCCACACCGAAAAAAAGTTGGATCAAAATCCAAAAAGAAGAAATAAAAAGAAAGGACCAGAAAAGGAATACAACCCGATCACTGCTGGTCAGGTGCATCGGGAGGGGGAATATGGAGGGCGTCGCCTATCTATCGCTGCCATGCCAGCTGTGCCTCATACCTCTCGTCAGTGCAGAGCATGTGCTGCTGCATAACAATCTATCTGGCATCCTGAGTGGCGGTACCTTGGATCCGCCACTCCTGGAGTCGCTCGTACAGCTCTCCAATATCTGCGGGATGCGGTCGGTGCTAAAGGTGAGGTGCCTGGTATGGCTCTGGAATGGGCGGCGGTGACTGGTACTCATACCCTGCCTGATGATGTGGCGAGGGTGTATGATCATGAAACTCCGGCTCTGACTGGGGCTGCGGCTCCCCAGAATCATCTTCTTCCTCCGATTCGGCCTCGTGATGGAGAGGAGGAGGCACCACCACCTGTGGACTGAGGTCCAGCTTAAGGGCGTACTCGACCGCTAAATCTCCACCGACGGTGTACACTCTGCGTCATGGGACGTCCGGGCCATATTCTCGGCTGAGACCGAGGGAGATGATGAGTCGGCCGATAAAGTTGCCTCCCAGGAGTGAGCAAGGTGGCTTCGTCTTCTGAGTCTTCTGGCGAAATAAGCGTGCAAGCACCCATCCAGGATGAAGAAGGTAACCCTCCTAGATGGCGCGATGGAGGAGAAGCTCCTCTCTGCTGATATGGTGGCGGTCCTTCTCTGGAGCAAACAGTAGTGATCTACGCCAAACCATATGAATGAATCGATAGAGAGGGTGAGAGAGGGACTTAACTGAGTTGTGCTTCGTGGTCTGAGCATCAGGCACTCCGGTCATGTGGCTCCAAAGCACGTCATACTCGTCTCCGCTACCGAAGTTGTTCTCCCAGCCGAGGTGATGTCCCTCGTAGTGCTCGCGGGGGATCCCGAGATGAGCTGCAAAGTCATCGTAGATGAAGTCCTTGTACACCCCGCCAAGATAGAAAGAGACGACCTTCTTGCGCTGCCTCTTCTTGTGCTCGTCCATATCGAATGTCGCCCAAAACTCTTGGAGAGCGACGTCTGGGAAGTCAGCGGCTAGCGTGGTCAGCTCCAGCAGTCCTGCAGGTGATGAACCTAAGATCGTTGTTCAGGTTCAAACAAATAACTAACAAAGCTAACAAAATCTAGGGTAGATCATATTCCAGGGGTTTCCTGTACTCCCTTACTCAAAGGTGTTGGCAATTTAATTCAAGTTTAAACACAAGTTGTGCGTGGTGTGAGTTCCACGACTTCTATACTAAAATGCAAAGATAATTCGAAATGAGAAATAAAGCGAAGGAAGATTGAAGATTGATTAATTGACTAGAAAGATGACAGACATGCTTAGACTTCGAATCCCCCTTAGATCACCAAGGCAACAGCAGTCACAGACCAGCGATTTTTGATTCTAGTTCATTCAGTTCATAGACACCATCATAACTCCTGACCCTTAGGTTTAAGACTGGCGAACGTTCGCTCTATCCGATCTAGCTACCACGATTAATTAGCCGCCCGGGTACGGTCACCTCTCACAACGACTTAACTTAACTGGTGCAAATTCTAATGATTAATGAGTTACTCTAGCAATGGATCACCCCTAATCGGTTCCTACGAAAGGCACACTCCAATTATAAGGTTGATTGTTCGATTTGGTGTTTTAAAGTAAGGCGAGCGTTCGCTTCTATCCTTAACTTAACAAGAATCTAATCTAGGTGGCCAAACCAGACAAGAAACACAGAGAACGAAGAACAAATCAAACATGAAAGATGAAACTGAATGAATTTCGAATCTAATCACCGCCGATCCGTGACCGCTTTAAGCCCTGGGTCACTTAGGGTTCATCTAATCTAAGCTACACAAGTTTAGCTACTCATATTCGATACAGCAGAATCGAGGACAGACAAAGAATACATCTCAGGTAGGAAGACAGAGAAGAACTACAAAACCTAGTTTCGATGCTTCCTGGCAGCTTCAATCTGCTGAGTCTTCAACTCCTAGCACTGGCTCTCCGAGATGGATGGATGGCGTCACGATCCGTTCCTGGCTCTTTGAACTCTATCCACTCGCCCTGTCTCTCTCTCCGTCTTGGTTTGTGTCTGTGTGTGTTAAGTGGTTCCCCCTTTTCATTAGCCGCCGAATTCTGTATTTATATCAACCCAAAATTTTCTGATTTCAACTGGAATTTTCGCTGAAAATAGTAGAGGAATTTCGGCGAAAACTTCTTCCTACTCGGAGCAGTGGATTCCTTCTTACATTTTTGGCGAAAACCCAAGGGTATTTTCGCCGAAAATACATGTGCAAATGGGACAGGCGTTTTCTTTGACTTGAGCGATTTCTCCGGTTGATTTATGTGTGATTCTTCGGGGTTCCAACGTCTAAGACACGTCCTTGGCTACTTTATTTGATGGCAAAAACATGTGCTAACATAAAAACACTAGAAAACCATCAAATAGACCCGAAACGGGCCAAGGTAACACAAATGGCACGAGATAGGGCAATCGATTGAATATTCGTTATTCTACCCTAAAAACCATGTCTTAAGCAAAGAAATGTCGCTTAAATGAGGCTGATAATCACGTAAAATCGAGTGTCATCAGCAGGTATTAATGCGTCGAGCACATTCTGGTATCAGTCATCATCGTCCTCGAAGAGTGACTCCATAGATAATGGGCGAACATCAGCTCCAAGAACATGCTCGAGCCTCTAGTAGCGCTCGAAGTAGTACTGGGGTAGGTGGGCAACAGTGGCGTGGTACTCGACACGGCCAGGGAAAGCTGGTGGAGGGCCCTGGACGACGGGTGTGACGGGAGCGGGAGCTCGGGAGCTAGAGCCGGTGTCAAGTCGTGCCTTAGTCCTGTGCTCATGAGTGACATTCCTAAAACCAGAAATGAAACAAGATTAAGTACTAATAACCCACCCCACACTTAGTAGAAAAACTCAATTTCACAAAGAAATGAGGAAAACCGAGTGGGGGTAAGCAAAGTAAGTAACCAGTAATCACAATAAATTAAAGAGCATGCATATGTCTAGCCGGAATGTTCAAATCGTAATTAGAGATCAGAAGTCAAACTGACATTCAAAAAGTCAACATCATAGCACATTGAACCCTAATAATGGCAATTACTAGCTCAAAGCGGGAAACGACGGCATAATCAATAACTCAGATGGCAAGTACAGATATATGAACGTGAATGAACACACATGGCAGCCAAATGAACATAGACAAGTCATGGTCAAACCGACATTTTTCAAAAGTCAACACCGCAAAGAATCGATCTTTAAGCATATCAACACATGATCAAATGGTATTACAATTCAGCACAATTCTCCCTAAGCATGCTAGATCAGTCTGAAGCATTCAACTAACCTAGTTCACACAAAATTAGTCGGCACACAAATCGAGGTAAACTGAGAAGTCAACTGAAAGTCAACCCCAACGAAATTCAGCATTCAACATGTCGAAAGATTTGGAATGAAAAGTTATACAACTTACCTTGAAGCCATGAGTGCTGAAAATGAACGGAGAAAGAGAAATCGGTGAAAAATCGAGAAATTTAGGGTTTGGCTGAACGGGGGCTCTAGATCTCTGATTCGACTGATCTACGGCTCAAAATGATCAGAAAAGGGAGGGGAGAGGTGCGGCGGTGGCGGCCACGGCGACAGGAAATGGACGGCGACGATGAAAATGTGGCGGCGGCGGCGTTCGGTTTTAAAACAGGGGGAGAGTTTGGGTTTTTCGTTTCGAAAATGAAAAGAGGTGAGTGGGGAGAGAGAGAAAAAAGACCGAGAAATAGGGGGAAAATTGTTTGATTTTGTCTCAAGTTTTCGGCGAAAATGTGTGCAATTTTTCGCTGAAAACACAAGTGAAAAACGTCTACCGGTTTTCAAAGGAGTTTTCGCCGAAAACTCATAGAGTTTTCGCCGAAAAGTTTATTTAAAATCGACCAGAAAACACAGTGGGATTTACAAAGAAGTTTTCGCCAAAAAATGGGTCAGTTTTCGCCGAAAAGTTTGACCTGTACGATTGAAAATATTTTCACAATCCCGGCAAACTTCAGAAAATCACAATTAAATCCACAAAAATCGGAACAACCCCAAACAACTTGCGATTGAAACAATGACACATAGACTACACAAGAAAAATAAGAAATCATGCAAGCTGACACTTTTGGCTCCCCCCGAACTGACTCTAAAACACTAAGTTTGACACAAACAGAAAACTGACTCCAGCCGTGGGTTGCCTCCCACGAAGCGCTCTTTTATTAACGTCCTTGAGCTGGACGATACCTGGACGGTATTAGGAGACATCCCAACTCAGGATCTCCTTAACGCTAGCATCGGAGTTCATGAAGTAGAGCTTCGGGGCATCTCAGTCAAGCATAAATTTCTTCCCGTTATTGTGTATGAGCTTGGTATGCCCATCATGAAGGTGATCAGTGATCTTGAACGGACCAAAACGTTCTTTTGAGGGATCATCTTCTACAAGGAAGATGGTGGACGAAATGATAACGATCGGCTTCGTCTTCTCTTTAACTTCCGGCTTGGTATCACTAGGATCGGTGATCGTCGGTATTTCCTTAGGAGATGCTTTTGACTTCTCCTTCAATACTTGCTCCGGCGCCGGTAGTTTGGAACGAATTGGTGGTGCAGCTGGCTCGGCAAAAGGCGGTGGAACAACTGGTCTCCAGACCATTTGAGTCTTCATCTTCTTCTAATTCCTTCTTCGCGACCTGTCAGGTTCCTTGCTCGGCGGTGAAGAAGAGGCTTTCAGTTCCTTCTTTTTTGGCGGCTTCTGAGCAGCAGATTTTCGTTTCTGCTTGGTAATCTGTTCAACACCTGCAACAACAATTGATCTAGGAACACTAGAAGAGATGTCAGTAACGGAGTTGACCGAAGTCAACTCCACAGTTTCAACAGCTAGACAATGAGATTCTTCATTCAAAAGAGTATATTTCATTCCATCTTTAAGGCGGAACATTATCGTGTCCTTGCCAACCCTCAAAGTTAAGGAATCATTCGGAACGTTAATTTGCATTCCAATTGTAGCCATGAAGGGTCGTCCTATGAGAATGGTAGAATCATCCTTACTAGTATCTATGATCACATAGTCAGCTAGACGGATTGTCTAGTGGCCTGCCTTCAAACTGTAGATCGCTAGAGATCATAGTCAAGCATGGAATCTTGATCTCATAGTCAGGATCTCCTTCAATGCGCGGCACGTCGATAGAAGATCGAACGCTAGTTGCGTTCGGCTTGTTGTAGTCAGCTAGACTCTCAGGTGCAACTGGTGCTGGTGGTAACTGATTATCCATGGTAGGAGATGGAGGAGGTGAAAGTGACTCGGTGTATGAAGCGGATGAAGATGACGGTGAAGATGGAGATGAGGAACTCTCCTTCAGTTCCTCGATCTTGATCGGAGTGATGGATGGAAGTGGATTGGTTCTGCCTCTCTTTGGAATCTGTGATTGCTTTGGTGGAGCAGAACTGCCTGGTCTCTCTACATTCTTAGCCTTGTCGTCCTTGGTAGTTTGAGAGCGCGTGAGCGGGCGGCGGTGCATACACCTGTGAACAACCTACAAATAACAAAAACAAAAACAGTGTAAAATTGAAGTGGATGGAAAGGTGAAAGATGGAAAGTAGAAGAATAAGATGCTAGTTCTTCTTTCGAACAATCAAAAGAAGTCCCCGGCAACGGCGCCAATTTGATGGACCAGTCGTAGAGCGGTGATCAAATAACTACCAAGCTGGAAGCTAGGGTAGATCATATTCCACGGGTCTTCTAATGATTGACTACTCAAATATAGAGGCAAATTACTCAGATTTAATACTTTGTGCGTGGTGTGAGTTCCATGACTTCTAATTCTAAGAAATGCACGGAAATTAAAAATTAAAACTGAAAACAGATTGAAAGATTGGTTGATTAAACAAAGATAACAGACAAGCTTAGACTTTGAATCCCCCTTCGTTCACCAGAGCATTGACAATCAACAGATCAGCGGATTTGGATTCTCATTCAATCAATTCTAAGACACCACCATAACTCCTTACTCTTAGGTTTAAGACTGGCGAACGTTCGCTCTATCCGATCTAGCTACCAAGATTAATTAGCCGCCCGGGTACGGTCGCCTCTCGCAACGACTTAACTAACTGGTGCAATTACTAACGATTTATGAGCTACTCTTGCAGTGGATTATCCCTAACTGGTTCCTATGAAAGGCACACTCCAATGATTAGGTTAATTGTTTGATTTGATGTTTTAAAGTAAGGCGAGCGTTCGCTTCTATCCTTAGCTTAACAAGAATCTAATCTAGGTGATCAATCCAGACAAGAAACATGAACAATGAAGAACAAATCAAACATGTAAGAGAAACTGATTGAACTTTGAATCTAATCACCGCCAATCCGTGACCGCTTTAAAGCCCCGGGTCAATTAGGGGTCATCTAGTCTAAGCTCTATGAGTTTAGCTACTCATGTTCATAACAATAGAATCAAAGACAAAGACAGAGTTCATCTTGAACAGAGGAAGAACAGAAAAGGATCTGAAAAACCTAATTAAGACGACTCCGGCAGAACATTGATCTCCGGTAATCTGCAATCCTAGCTCCGAGTCTTCGAGATGAAAGGGATGGCGTCACAATCTCTTCCTGGCTCTTCGAACTATAAACTCTACTCCAGAACTCTTGAGAATCCTCGAAGTAATTGGTATTATTTGGTATTATACGATATTATGAGGCGTATCCTCTTTCGGGCCACAGGTTAAGTATTTATACTTAACCCTAATACCGCTGGATTTTGCCTGGAATTTTCGCCGAAAACCTAAGGGATTTTTCGGCGAAAATTCCTTTGTAAATGGGATGACAGCTCGGCTGTATTCTCTTGTGATTTTCGGACCGCCGGTTCTCGGCGAAAACTTAGAGTTTTCGCCGAAAAGTTTAGTTGTTGAACTTAGCCGATTTCTTCTTGAGTTTTCACCGAAAACTCCAAGGGATTTCGCCAAAAACTCCTTTGTAAATGGGAGTAGGATTTGGTTCAACTTTATTCACTCCTTGGATCGATTCCGGTGCGATTCCTCGAGGTTCCAATGCCTTAGACACGTCCTTGGCTACTTTATTTGACGGCAAAAACCTGTGCTAACATGAAAACACTAGAAAACCATCAAATAGACGCGAAACGGGCCAAAGTAACACAAATGGCACGAGATAGAGTAGTTGAGTGAATATTCGCTATTCTACCTTAAAAATCATGTCTTAAGCAAGGAATTGCCGCTTAAATGAGGCTGATAATCACGTCAAATTGAGTGTCATCAACATACAAACAAGTGAAATCAACCAATTCAAGCTACACACAAGCACATCAGCAATCAATATTCAAAACACATAATTAACCATTTTCTGCTCTCCCATTCATGCATCCCTATTAATTACTAAGTCGAATTATAATTCCTCACGTCTCTACCTATCGATGTTAAGCCCTCACCTTATCGTAAAAGAAGCCCCTAAATTCTATCTCAAATATCCTTCTCGATGTCCTTAAACCATCAGTCCTGACGGTAAATCAAACGGAGCTCTAACGAGAGAGTTATGCTCGAAACTCTGAATTGCCAACCCATTCCAAAAGCTGATCTGCCAAACAAACCCTTAAGAACAAACTTCCAAAACACACCACAATTTTAACAGAATAACAGCTTGGTCACTTAACTTTCTAAAGACCCGGATGAACACCAAACTTCCCAAAAATGTCCAGTTCACTCCTCCTACTTCCCCATCAAAACCACCGTCGCCGACGACCTTCCTCCGCTGCCAGAGACCGCCGTCGCCTCCTCCCAACATCTTGGATCTATGACTCCGAGCACCGAAAAGCTCCCTTCTTTCCCTGACTCTCATTCTATCTCGATCTTGAATGACGCCTACACTTCTCCTTGATTTTAGTGTGCCGTCCCTCTCTCTCCCTCGAATTTCGTGTCGTAAGCTCTTTCCCCCAAAATTGGGGAACAACTTATGGTGCTGAAGTTTCAAAACTCTAATACTAGAGCAGTTGTTCATCTCCCTCGTTTTGCATGCTGCTCCCCCCAAAGCCAAAACCAAAACCCTTTTTCGACTTAGCTGCTCCTAAGGAGCTGGGCCAAAGCCCACACAACTCCTCTTATTTTTCCAACCGTACAGCCACCCCCCCACCACTCTCTTCACTGAACGGGCCTAGCTCAAAGTGTCCCTCCCTCTTTTCTTTTAATTCCCCCCGCCAAGGCTAACAACAACTCAAGATGGGCATCAAGCCCATCCACCTCCCCTTCCTTCCACTCAGAACAGCAGCTGTGGGCTTAGCCGAGCTGGCTTGATCCTCTTCTTCTCCAACTAGGCCTTAAGCCCTTAACACATTCCCTCTCATTGGCGCCAAAACAACAGGCCTCACTTGGGACTGGATGGCCATTTAAATTGAACGAGAGCATGAGTTGGGTTCAATCCAACGAGTTGGGTCGAGCCCTTTTGGTTCGGCCAAATGATTTAAGACCTCTTGATGAACCGTTGTAGAGCGGTCAATCAAATAACTACAAAGCTGGAAAGCTAAGCAGATTGTATTCCACGGGCCTCTTCTACTTGCTTACTAAAATATGTTGGCAGTTTTATTCAAGGTTAAACACGTAGTGCGTGGTGTGAGTTCCACGACTTCTATACTAGAATGCAAGGTGAAATGAAATGAAATTTAAATCCAGAAAGATTGGTTGATTGACTTAGATAGACGACAGACAAGCTTAGACTTCGAATCCCCTTAGATCACCAGAGCATTGGCAGTCAACAAACCAGTGATTTTCCATTCTAGTTCATTAAGTTCACAGACACCACCATAACTCCTGACCCTTAGGTTTAAGACTGGCGAACGTTCACTCTATCTTATCTAGCTACCAAGATTAATTAGTCACCTGGGTACGGTCGCCTCTCACAACTGCTTAATTAACTGGTGCAATTACTAACGATTTATGAGTTACTCTTGTAGTGGATTAACCCTAACTTTTCCTACGAAAGGCACACTCCAATGATTAGGTTAATTGTTCGATTTGGTGTTTTAAAGTAAGGCGAGCGTTCGCTTCTGTCCTTAGCTTCACAAGAATCTAATCTAGGTGGCCAAACCAAACAAGAAACACAGAGAACAAAGAACAAATCAAACATGAAGGAGAAACTGAATGAATTTTGAATCTAATCACCGCCGATCCGTGACCGCTTTAAAGCCCTGGATCACTTAGGGTTCATCTAATCTAAGCTCTACAAGTTTAGCTACTCATATTCAGTACAGAAGAATCGAAGACGAACAAAGAATACATCTCAGGTAGGAAAGACAGAGAAGAACTGCAAAACCTAATTTTGATGAATCCCTGAAGCTTCAATCTGCTGGATCTTCAACTCCTAGCACGGGTTCTCTGAGGTGGAAGGATGGCGTCACGATCCTTTCCTGGCTCCTCCAACTCCTTTCACTCTTCCTCTCTCTAGTCTCCATCTTGGAATTTTCGTCCAAAGTGTAAGTTATGAGATATAAAATCAGCCGCCGGTTTAAGTATTTAAACCTAACTGATTTCCACCGGATTTGCCTGGAATTTTTGCCGAAAAACTTGTGAAGTTTTTGGCAAAAACTTATTTGTAAAATGGTTGGCTTTCGACGGTAGTCTCCTGTGATTTTCGGACTAGGAGTTTTCACCGAGAACTAGGGGTTTTCGCCGAAAACTTCCTCTTGTAAAGATCAGACAATTTCCTCTGGAGTTTTCGGTGAAAACTCTAGGGGTTTTTCGCCGAAAACTTAAGTGTAAATCGGGGCAGGGTTTTTGTTGACTTGATTGACTTCTCTAGTTGATTTTGGTGTGATTCTTCGGGGTTCCAATGCCGTAGACACGTCCTTGACTACTCTATTTGATGGCAAAAACCTGTGCTAACATGAAAACACTAGAAAACCATCAAATATACCTAAAACGGGCCAAAGTAACACAAGTGGCATGAGATAGGGCAGTTGAATGAATATTCGCTATTCTACCCTAAAAATCATGTCTCAAGCAAGGAAATGTCGCTTAAACGAGGTTGATAATCACGTCAATTCGAGTGTCATCACCTCTACTGATAATTAATTCGAATACATTAACTCGAAAGTTTATTTTTGCTAATCGAGGAAAAATTAAGCTCACGAATTAACAATTTTATTTCGAATTAAATACCTTCGAGGGTTTACTCAACGAGGTACGAACCAAAATTGTTAACTCTGACCGGTTAATCAGAATCGGGATGTTACATGCCCTTTTCATTAACTTTTTAGTGAATGGTTGTGGCTACTACCAGGTATGGAGCAACCGAGATCCTTTTTTAATCCTGCGTTATCCTAAACTGCAGTGACGATCGGGACTGGGTTAGCAGGAGAATGCCACATTGAGACTTCCCTTTGGGTACTACAGCAATGGGCGGTCATGTATACCAGCTCGTACATTGACCCACAATTGACACTTTTTCACATTTTTGTACACGCACTTTGGCAAAAAAAATCTTCCTTGCGAATCCCTTATCTAAACCGGCTATGGCATCAAACAAGCAAATTCGACAAGAAATTAGACCAAGTCTTCCACATTTCTAAGACAACCAATCATTAAACCGACTAAAGCAAGTTCCTAGACTACTAACAGGATGACAGAATGGGTGATGGTCATTCCGCGGTTCTCACACAATTCACTAAGTTAAGACACCACACTTATTTCAACAAACAATTCTTTAATATGGATACTTTCACAAGGAATTACACAATTTAGAGAGTCAAAGCTACGAGGTGAAATGGGAAAGCAGTGATAGAATGAAAAAAATTCACCAAAAATTGGTTCTAAGTGGAACAGTCTAGACGTCATTGTTCAAAATTGAAGTCAATTTAACATCAAAAGTAAAAAATTGAGCAATTCTATGCTAGAGAATTTCAAAATTGAACCACAGAATCACAGAAAAGCAAACAAGATCATGCATAATCCTAGAATCCTACCCCACACTTAAACTGTTATGTGTCCTCACAAGACTAAAAAGAGGTTGAGAGATACGAAGAACCTAGAAGGTGGTGGGCGGTCTAGTGGATGAACGCGGAGAGTTCGGAGCGGAGCGGAGTAACTACTCAAGATCTTACAAAACACAAACAACAAATAGATAAAAAAAGGATATCGGGACAAGTGCCCCAGATCCACACAGAAAAAGTTGGATCGAAACCCGAAAAGAAGAAAGAAAAGAAATGGAAAGGATAGAAACAACCTGATCACTATTCCGCAGGTGGGGGTGGAGGTGAGGTCGGGATAGGTGAAATGCCAAGTCGCTGCTCCATCCGCTGTCGCCATGCAAGCTCATCCCTGTGTCTGGCTGCCTGCTCGGCCATGAACTGCTTTAGAAGAGCCCATCGTGCATTCTGTGTCTCCTCATGCTCCACCCGATCCTTCTGCCATTGAAGCGAACCAGCAGAGTAGTCAAGCTGCCGTCGCTCAATGCGCGACAGCCTCTCGTTAATTTCATCGGGCATCTATGGTGGAAGTGGAGTCAACATCTCTAGGAGAGGCACGTGAGACACCGGGGTTGCAACTGGCTGTGGAGGCTCCCGTCGTGGCGGGATAGGCATAATGTATTCGTCGAGACTGCACCCAAAATCGATGCCTCGTGCGATGGCGAACTCAGCACCGAGGTGCTCAATATGGACGCGAGGTATATCAGGGCCCCATTTGTCGCTGATCTGTAGGTTGTCAATCAGACAGGATATGAAAGTTCCGCCAGGAAGCTCAGAAGGAAGTTTCTTAGTGGTAGTGCATTTGTGGAAGAATCTCGCGAGCCACCATCCTATGTGGAGATTTCCTTCCTCTTCGACAGCACGGAACAGCACGAGTTCCTCTAAGGAAACATGGTGACGGCTCGTCTTGCTGCAATAACACAAAGACTGCATCCAAACAAAATGTAAGAGTTTAAAAATTGGGTGAATAATGTCTCCTGCCGTGGGGTTGACGATAGGCTTGACCTCCGATTGGCTGGAGACCAATTTCAATACTTCAGGGTAAGGGTCGCGCGTGATGGAGTAGACGTCCGCGAACCCAAGGGCGGCGTCTTAGGTAGCGGCAAGGGGGTCGAGCAAGAGGGCAAACTCATTGACGGTCTTCTCATATCGAACTCCGCCGAGGCGGAAGGAAACAAACTTATGGCGTTCAAAAGAGCTCCAGAACTCGTGGAGGGCGACCAGAGGGTAGGGAAAACCAAGAGTGGTCAGGGAACGCAGGTCGGCCTTGGTGAGGGTGAGGTCGACGGTGGAGTGCCAAGCCGGATTGTGGTTCTTGATACTGTCGAGGGAGAGCACTGGCATCTTGGCTGGAGGAATGTCCTTTATCTTCTGATAGTCTCCAACTGGTGTGGCTCAAGGGCAGCTATGAAAGGATGTAAGGCTCCATTGGCCGGTGCAGGAGCATAGGAGATAGGAATCACAGGGGCCAGTACAACCTGCGGGGCGACCTTCACAACCGCCGGTATCGGTGCAAATGGTGTGGTCGGTTTGGAGGGTGGAGCCCTGTTCTGACGAGCCGAGGATCGATGCGCTCTATCTGCACTGGTGGTCTTGAAGCGTTTTGGAGCCCTGTAAAACACAACTTAAGGGAGACCAAAATCAGAAGACAAGAATCCTACCCCACACTTAGGTTGACAAGTGGGGGCAAGCAAAATTAACCGAGAGATCACCGAATCGAAACATAGCAGCAAAGGAACGGCCAGCACGTAGGGAAGAAAACGACATTCAAATAATTAATCGTGAAAAGTAACGCAGATCGACAATCATAGAGCACGAACGAATTCATTAGCTAGATTGCACAGACATCCATTCACGAGGCCAAAAAGATCAAAAGAAATTTCCAAAGTCTAGCCAGATTACACCGAAACAGCAAACACGCAATTCGAGAAAAATCAAAAAGTCAACCAAAGTCAACCATGCTGAAAACCGAAAGTCAAAAAACCAAAAGATTCACAAGCAAGGGCTGAACAACTAACCGGGAAGACATGACTCGAGAAAACGATTGGAATTCCGGGAAATCGACAAGAAAAACTTGAAAATTCGTTCAGGAGGAACTGGAGCTGTGGAGCTCCGATTCTAGGGCTGGAGCCGGAAAACAAACAAGGAGAAGGGGTGGCGTGCAGGTTGGCGGCGGCGTCTTGCTGGACGGCGGTGGCGGCGACTTGGGTTGGCGGGCTGGACGGTGGCGGCGGACAGGGAGTGAGACCAAGTGGCGGTGCGGGTTCGGTTTTTGGATGGGGACGCGAAAAAACAAAGGCTGAATCAGGTGTAAATAGTCGGTGGAAAATCATCATGTTTTTGGCGAAAAATTTTGTAAATTTTCGGCGAAAATTCCTTTAAAAATTCCAAAACTTTTTGGCGAGAAGGCTGGGTTTTCGGCGAGAACTCTTCGGTGGCGAGAAACAGGAGGATCAGAGTAATTTTAAACCTGAGTTTTTGGCAAAAAATGGTGAAGAAATGCACGGAAATTAAAAATTAAACTGAAAACAGCTTGAAAGATTGGTTGATTAAACAAAGATGACAGACAAGCTTAGACTTTGAATCCCCCTTCGTTCACCAGAGCATTGACAATCAACAGATCAGCGGATTTCGATTCTCGTTCAATCAATTCTAAGACACCACCATAACTCCTTACCCTTAGGTTTAAGACTGGCGAACGTTCGCTCTATCCGATCTAGCTACCAAGATTAATTAGCCGCCCGGGTACGGTCGCCTCTCGCAACGACTTAACTAACTGGTGCAATTACTAACGATTTATGAGTTACTCTTGCAGTGGATTAACCCTAACTGGTTCCTATGAAAGGCACACTCCAATGATTAGGTTAATTGTTTGATTTGATGTTTTAAAGTAAGGCGAGCGTTCGCTTCTATCCTTAGCTTAACAAGAATCTAATCTAGGTGATCAATCCAGACAAGAAACATGAACAATAAAGAACAAATCAAACATGTAAGAGAAACTGATTGAACTTTGAATCTAATCACCGCCAATCCGCGACCGCTTTACAGCCCCAGGTCAGTTAGGGGTCATCTAGTCTAAGCTCTACAAGTTTAGCTACTCATGTTCATAACAAAAGAATCAAAGACAAAGACAGAGTTCATCTTGAACAGAGGAAGAACAGAAAAGGATCTGAAAAACCTAATTAAGACGACTCCGGCAGAACTTTGATCTCCGGTAATCTGCAATCCTAGCTCCGAGTCTTCGAGATGAAAGGGATGGCGTCACAATCTCTTCCTGGCTCTTCGAACTCTAAACTCTACTCCAGAACTCTTGAGAATCCTCGAAGTAATTGGTATTATTTGGTATTATACGATATTATGAGGCGTATCCTCTTTCGGGCCGCCGGTTAAGTATTTATACTTAACCCTAAAACCGCCGGATTTTGCCTGGAATTTTCGCCGAAAACCTAAGGGATTTTTCGGCGAAAATTCCTTTGTAAATGGGATTACTGCTCGGTTGTATTCTCCTGTGATTTTCGGACCGCCGGTTCTCTGCGAAAACTTGGAGTTTTTGCCGAAAATTTTAGTTGTTGAACTTAGCCGATTTCTTCTTGAGTTTTCACCGAAAACTCCAAGGGATTTCGCCAAAAAACTCCTTTGTAAATGGGAGTAGGATTTGGTTCAACTTGATTCACTCCTTGGATCGATTCCGGTGCGATTCCTCGAGGTTCCAATGCCTTAGACACGTCCTTGGCTACTTTATTTGACGGCAAAAACCTGTGCTAACATGAAAACACTAGAAAACCATCAAATAGACCCGAAATGGGCCAAAGTAACACAAATGGCACAAGATAGAGTAGTTGAGTGAATATTCGCTATTCTACCTTAAAAATCATGTCTTAAGCAAGGAATTGTCGCTTAAATGAGGTTGATAATCACGTCAAATCGAGTGTCATCAACATACAAACAAGTGAAATCAACCAATTCAAGCTACACACAAGCACATCAGCAATCAATATTCAAAACACATAATTAACCATTTTCTGCTCTCCCATTCATGCATCCCTATTAATTACTAAGTCAAATTATAATTCCTCACGTCTCTACCTATCGATGTTAAGCCCTCACCTTATCCTAAAAGAAGCCCCTAAATTCTGTCTCAAATATCCTTCTCGATGTCCTTAAACCATCAGTCCTGACGGTAAATCAAACGGAGCTCTAACGAGAGAGTTATGCTCGAAACTCTGAAATGCCAACCCATTCCAAAAGCTGATCTTCCAAACAAACCCTTAAGAACAAACTTCCAAAACACACCACAATTTTAACCGAATAATAGCTTGGTCACTTAACTTTCTAAAGACCCGGATGAACACCAAACTTCCCAAAAATGTCCAGTTCACTCCTCCTTCTTCCCCATCGAAACCACCGTCGCCGACGACCTTCCTCCGCTGCCAGAGACCGCCGTCGCCTCCTCCCAACATCTTGGATCTATGACTCCGAGCACCGAAAAGCTCCCTTCTTTCCCTGACTCTCATTCTATCTCGATCTTGAATGACGCCTACACTTCTCCTTGATTTTAGTGTGCCGTCCCTCTCTTCCCTCGAATTTCGTGTCGTAAGCTCTTTCCCCCAAAATTGGGGAACAACTTATGGTGCTGAAGTTTCAAAACTCTAATACTGGAGCAGTTGTTCATCTCCCTCGTTTTGCATGCTGCTCCCCCCAAAGCCAAAACCAAAACCCTTTTTCGACTTAGCTGCTCCTAAGGAGCTGGGCCAAAGCCCACACAACTCCTCTTATTTTTCCAACCGTACAGCCACCCCCCTCCCCCCACCACTCTCTTCATTGAACGGGCCTAGCTCAAAGTGTCCCTCCCTCTTTTCTTTTAATTCCCCCCGCCAAGGCTAACAACAACTCAAGATGGGCATCAAGCCCATCCACCTCCCCTTCCTTCCACTCAGAACAGCAGCTGTGGGCTTAGCCGAGCTGGCTTGATCCTCTTCTTCTCCAACTAGGCCTTAAGCCCTTAACACATTCACTCTCATTGGCGCCAAAACAGCAGGCCTCATTTGGGACTAGATGGCCATTTAAATTGAACGAGAGCATGAGTTGGGTTCAATCCAACGAGTTGGGTCGAGCCCTTTTGGTTCGGCCAAATGATTTAAGACCTCTTGATGAACCGTTGTAGAGCGGTCAATCAAATAACTACAAAGCTGGAAAGCTAAGCAGATCGTATTCCACGGGCCTCTTCTACTTGCTTACTAAAATATGTTGGCAGTTTTATTCAAGGTTAAACACGTAGTGCGTGGTGTGAGTTCCACGACTTCTATAATAGAATGCAAGGTGAAATGAAATGAAATTTAAATCCAGAAAGATTGGTTGATTGACTTAGATAGACGACAAACAAGCTTAGACTTCGAATCCCCTTAGATCACCAGAGCATTGGCAGTCAACAGACCAGTGATTTTCCATTCTAGTTCATTAAGTTCACAGACACCACCATAACTCCTGACCCTTAGGTTTAAGACTGGCGAACGTTCACTCTATCTGATCTAGCTACCAAGATTAATTAGTCACCTGGGTACAGTCGCCTCTCACAACTGCTTAATTAACTGGTGCAATTACTAACGATTTATGAGTTACTCTTGTAGTGGATTAACCCTAACTTTTCCTACGAAAGGCACACTCCAATGATTAGGTTAATTGTTCGATTTGGTGTTTTAAAGTAAGGCGAGCATTCGCTTCTTTCCTTAGCTTCACAAGAATCTAATCTAGGTGGCCAAACCAAACAAGAAACACAGAGAACAAAGAACAAATCAAACATGAAGGAGAAACTGAATGAATTTTGAATCTAATCACCGCCGATCCGTGACCGCTTTAAAGCCCTGGATCACTTAGGGTTCATCTAATCTAAGC
This sequence comes from Linum lewisii, assembly GCA_034768395.1. NCBI lineage: Eukaryota > Viridiplantae > Streptophyta > Magnoliopsida > Malpighiales > Linaceae > Linum > Linum lewisii. The sequence continues at coordinate 48,807,072 of CM068297.1, forward strand.
TCTACAAGTTTAGCTACTCATATTCAATACAGAAGAATCAAAGACGAACAAAGAATACATCTCAGGTAGGAAAGACAGAGAAGAACTGCAAAACCTAATTTTGATGAATCCCTGAAGCTTCAATCTGCTGGATCTTCAACTCCTAGCACGGGTTCTCTGAGGTGGAAGGATGGCGTCACGATCCTTTCCTGGCTCCTCCAACTCCTTTCACTCTTCCTCTCTCTAGTCTCCATCTTGGAATTTTCGTCCAAAGTGTAAGTTACGAGATATAAAATCAGCCGCCGGTTTAAGTATTTAAACCTAACTGATTTCCGCCGGATTTGCCTGGAATTTTTGCCAAAAAACTTGTGAAGTTTTCGGCGAAAACTTATTTGTAAAATGGTTGGCTTTCGATGGTAGTCTCCTGTGATTTTCGGACTAGGAGTTTTCACCGAGAACTAGGCGTTTTCGCCGAAAACTTCCTCTTGTAAAGATCAGACAATTTCCTCTGGAGTTTTCGGTGAAAACTCTAGGGGTTTTTCGCCGAAAACTTAAGTGTAAATCGGGGCAGGGTTTTCGTTGACTTGATTGACTTCTTTGGTTGATTTTGGTGTGATTCTTCGGGGTTCCAATGCCGTAGACACGTCCTTGACTACTCTATTTGATGGCAAAAACCTGTGCTAACATGAAAACACTAGAAAACCATCAAATATACCCAAAACGGGCCAAAGTAACACAAGTGGCATGAGATAGGGCAGTTGAATGAATATTCGCTATTCTACCCTAAAAATCATGTCTCAAGCAAGGAAATGTCGCTTAAACGAGGTTGATAATCACGTCAATTCGAGTGTCATCACCTCTACTGATAATTAATTCGAATACATTAACTCGAAAGTTTATTTTTGCTAATCGAGGAAAATTTAAGCTCACGAATTAACAATTTTATTTCGAATTAAATACCTTCGAGGTTTTACTCAATGAGGTATGAACCAAAATTGTTAACTCTGACCGGTTAATCAGAATCGGGATGTTACATGCCCTTTTCATTAACTTTTTAGTGATTGGTTGTGGCTACTACCAGGTATGGAGCAACCGAGATCCTTTTTTAATCCTGCGTTATCCTAAACTGCAGTGACGATCGGGACTGGGTTAGCAGGAGAATGCCACATTGAGACTTCCCTTTGGGTACTACAGCAATGGGCGGTCATGTATACCAGCTCGTACATTGACCCACAATTGACACTTTTTCACATTTTTGTACACGCACTTTGGCAAAAAAAATCTTCCTTGCGAATCCCTTATCTAAACCGGCTATGGCATCAAACAAGCAAATTCGACAAGAAATTTGACCAAGTCTTCCACATTTCTAAGACAACCAATCATTAAACCGACTAAAGCAAGTTCCTAGACTACTAACAGGATGACAGAATGGGTGGCGATTCTCACACAATTCACTAAGTTAAGACACCACACTTATTTCAACAAACAATTCTTTAATATGGATACTTTCACAAGGAATTACACAATTTAGAGAGTCAAAGCTACGAGGTGAAATGGGAAAGCAGTGATAGAATGAAAAAAATTCACCAAAAATTGGTTCTAAGTGGAACAGTCTAGACGTCATTGTTCAAAATTGAAGTCAATTTAACATCAAAAGTAAAAAATTGAGCAATTCTATGCTAGAGAATTTCAAAATTGAACCACAGAATCACAGAAAAGCAAACAAGATCATGCATAATCCTAGAATCCTACCCCACACTTAAACTGTTATGTGTCCTCACAAGACTAAAAAGAGGTTGAGAGATACGAAGAACCTAGAAGGTGGTGGGCGGTCTAGTGGATGAACGCGGAGAGTTCGGAGCGGAGCGGAGTAACTACTCAAGATCCTACAAAACACAAACAACAAATAGATAAAAAAAAAGGATATCGGGACAAGTGCCCCAGATCCACACAGAAAAAGTTGGATCGAAACCCGAAAAGAAGAAAGAAAAGAAATGGAAAGGATAGAAACAACCTGATCACTATTCCGCAGGTGGGGGTGGAGGTGAGGTCGGGATAGGTGAAATGCCAAGTCGCTGCTCCATCTGCTGTCGCCATGCGAGCTCATCCCTGTGTCTGGCTGCCTGCTCGGCCATGAACTGCTGTAGAAGAGCCCATCGTGCATTTTGTGTCTCCTCATGCTCCACCCGATCCTTCTGCCATTGAAGCGAACCAGCAGAGTAGTCAAGCTGCCGTCGCTCAATGCGCGACAGCCTCTCGTTAATTTCATCGGGCATTTGTGGTGGAAGTGGAGTCGACATCTCTAGGAGAGGCACGTGAGACACCGGGGTTGCAACTGGCTGTGGAGGCTCCCATCGTGGCGGGATAGGCATAATGTATTCGTCGAGACTGCACCCAAAATCGATGCCTCGTGCGATGGCGAACTCAGCACCGAGGTGCTCAATATGGACGCGAGGTATATCAGGGCCCCATTTGTCGCTGATCTGTAGGTTGTCAATCAGACAGGATATGAAAGTTCCGCCAGGAAGCTCAGAAGGAAGTTTCTTAGTGGTAGTGCATTTGTGGAAGAATCTCGCGAGCCACCATCCTATGTGGAGATTGCCTTCCTCTTCGACAGCACGGAACAGCACGAGTTCCTCTAAGGAAACATGGTGACGGCTCGTCTTGCTGCAATAACACAAAGACTGCATCCAAACAAAATGTAAGAGTTTAAAAATTGGGTGAATAATGTCTCCTGCCGTGGGGTTGACGATAGGCTTGACCTCCGATTGGCTGGAGACCAATTTCAATACTTCAGGGTAAGGGTCGCGCGTGATGGAGTAGACGTCCGCGAACCCAAGGGCGGCGTCTTGGGTAGCGGCAAGGGGTCGAGCAAGAGGGCAAACTCATTGACGGTCTTCTCATATCGAACTCCGCCGAGGCGGAAGGAAACAAACTTATGGCGTTCAAAAGAGCTCCAGAACTCGTGGAGGGCGACCAGAGGGTAGGGAAAACCAAGAGTGGTCAGGGAACGCAGGTCGGCCTTGGTGAGGGTGAGGTTGACGGTGGAGTGCCAAGCCGGATTGTGGTTCTTGATACTGTCGAGGGAGAGCACTGGCATCTTGGCCGGAGGAATGTCCTTTATCTTCTGATAGTCTCCAACTGGTGTGGCTCAAGGGCAGCTATGAAAGGATGTAAGGCTCCATTGGCCGGTGCAGGAGCATAGGAGATAGGAATCACAGGGGCCAGTACAACCTGCGGGCGACCTTCACAACCGCCAGTATTGGTGCAAATGGTGTGGTCGGTTTGGAGGGTGGAGCCCTGTTCTGACGAGCCGAGGATCGATGCGCTCTATCTGCACTGGTGGTCTTGAAGCGCTTTGGAGCCCTGTAAAACACAACTTAAGGGAGACCAAAATCAGAAGACAAGAATCCTACCCCACACTTAGGTTGACAAGTGGGGGCAAGCAAAATTAACCGAGAGATCACCGAATCGAAACATAGCAGCAAAGGAACGGCCAGCACGTAGGGAAGAAAATGACATTCAAACAATTAATCGTGAAAAGTAACGCAGATCAACAATCATAGAGCACGAACGAATTCATTAGCTCGATTGCACAGACATCCATTCACGAGGCCAAAAAGATCAAAAGAAATTTCCAAAGTCTAGCCAGATTACACCGAAATAGCAAACACGTAATTCAAGAAAAATTGAAAAGTCAACCAAAGTCAACCATGCTGAAAACCGAAAGTCAAAAAGCCAAAAGATTCACAAGCAAGGGCTGAACAACTAACCGGGAAGACATGACTCGAGAAAACGATTGGAATTCCAGGAAATCGACAAGAAAAACTTGAAAATTCGTTCGGGAGGAACCGGAGTTGTGGAGCTCCGATTCTAGGCCTGGAGCCGAAAAACAAACAAAGAGAAGGGGTGGCGTGCAGGTTGGCGGCGGCGTCTTGCTGGACGACGGCGGCGGCGACTTGGGTTGGCGGGCTGGACGGTGGCGGCGGACAGGGAGTGAGACCGAGTGGCGGTGCGGGTTCGGTTTTTGGATGGGGACGCGAAAAAACAAAGGCTGAATCAGGTGTAAATAGTCGGTGGAAAATCATCATGTTTTTGGCGAAAAATTTTGTAAATTTTCGGCGAAAATTCCTTTAAAAAATCCAAAACTTTTTGGCGAGAAGGTTGGGTTTTCGGCGAGAACTCTTTGGTGGCGAGAAACAGGAGATCAGAGTGATTTTAAACCTGAGTTTTTGGCAAAAAATGGTGAGGTTTTCGGCGAAAACTTGTTTGAAAATGACTCGAGTTTTTTTTTAAAGAAAAAATAACTCGAAATGAAAACAAACTGACTCCAGCCGTGGGTTGCCTCCCACGAAGCGCTCTTGTTTAACGTCCGTGAGCTGGACGATACCTGAATTCGTGTCATGGTTCTGACGTAAATTTGTGCAATTCGATGAAAGAAATAACTAATCCATGCAGATACCTCTTTAGCCTGTGACCGGTGACCATAAACGGCTCTTGATCATGCAATTTAATTAAGACACTGCCCAAGGATGTCTGCCGCACCATGGTGTAAGGGCCGGACCATCGGGATTTTAGTTTACCAGGGAAGAGCTTCAATCGAGAGTTATATAAGAGGACTTCATCTCCGGGGTAGAACTGCTTGATCGTCTTCAATTGGGAGTCATGAATTCTCTTGGTGCGTTCCTTATAAAGCTTCGTGCTCTCATATGCGTGGAGACGGTGTTCGTCAAGCTCAGCGATCTGGTCATGGCGGTTATCACCTGCTACTGCATAACTCATATTCAACTCTTTGTTAGCCCAAAACGCCTTGTGCTCAAGCTCAACTGGCAAATGGCATGCCTTGCCATAGACCAGCTGATACGGTGAGGTACCGATGGGAGTCTTATAGGCAGTTTGATAAGCCCATAAGGCATCATTGAGCTTAGATGACCAGTCCTTGCGAGACCGGCTAACTATCCTATCAAGAATCCGCTTGAGCTCACGGTTTGTCACTTCTGCCTGACCATTACCTTGAGGATGGTAAGCTGTGGACATTCGGTGGATGACGCCAAAGCGTTTGCACACCTAGTGAAAATGTCCATGGAAGTGGGTACCCCTATCACTTATGATAAAGCGTGGTGAACCAAAACACGTGAAAAGATGGGTAAGGAACCGTCCCACCACTCTTGAATCGTTAGTGGGTAAAGCTTCAGCTTCAGCCCACTTAGAAACATAATCAACGGCTACAAGAATGTACTTGTTTCCGTTGAAGGGTGTGAACGGACCCATAAAATCAATTCCCCAAACATCAAAGAGTTCAACAGTTAAAGAAACAATTTGGGGCATCTCATTACGGTTAGAGATGTTACCTGATCGTTGGCATGCATCACAATCATGAGCAAAAGCATCACAATCACTAAAGATTGAGGGCCAGTAAAAACCAATTTCAAGTAGCTTTCTTGCAGTGCGGTTCCCGCCGAAGTGTCCTCCAAACTGGCCTTCATGGCACTTAGGAAACACATCTTCGGATCATTCCGTTAATACTGATATGGTATAAGAAAGGCTCATCTCAGAAGTATAACTTGGCCTCTTTGAAGAGCTTCTTGCGTGAATTATAATCCAGTTCAGCAGGTACGACACCGTGAGAGAGATAATCAGCCAGGGTGGCATACCAGGGCTCTTCTGAATTGGTTGCGTTACTCAGCTCTTGAGCGTTAGGGATTGCCCATGGTTTGATAGCTATGCTGTTGACATGTTCATAAATTTCGACACGCAACAACTCGTCAGGGAAAGAATCATTGATTGGGGTAGTAGTAGACTTACCTTTCTGTGATTCCTCGAGTCACGTGAGGTGATCGGTTGCCAGGTTCTCAGCTCCCTTCTTGTCTTTTATCTCTCCTCTTGGAGCTTTCAGTGATCTATCAGCAAAGACAAGTTGTATGCTAGTTGATTCAAGCTCTCCTAGGTTCAATTTTTCAAATAAACTCATAGGCATAACATTGACAGATGCGTCTAGGTCAACCAAACTACGTTCTATCTCAACATCATTAATAACTAGAGGAAGTGTGAAAGAACCAGGATCAGAACACTTAGCTGGGTATGGTGATGAAGGTTTCTTGCTATGAGCGGTAGGATATCCTTCTTTACCTCCCCACATGCCAGTCTCGATCTGTGCGTTCGGCAACAATGCTCTTGGAAAAGGAGGCTTCACGTAGTACGGATCAAGAGGAGGATCATACTCCTTAGGCGCCTCCTTCGGTGCTTCCTTCTTCTCTGGAGCTTCATCGGTCCTGCATAAAATAGAAGAAGCATTAGTAGATGAGTTTGTCAGTTCATGAACGGATACCATCTTAGCTTGCTCCTTTTTTGGATTTGGCTCGGTTTGGCTCGGAAGTTGGCCAAATGGTCGACCAGATGCTAGCATGCTAGAAATATGGTTCACAGCCTGCTCAATTCTTTGACCGGATGCGATCTGTTCTTGGTTGAGAAGAGCTTGGGCTTTGAACTGACTGTCATGATCATCAAGCCTGGTGATGATCTGACTGAGCTTCTTGTCTAGTTCACTGACGTTGGTTTCCCTCTGATGTTGCTTCCCTGTATAGGTATTGTTCAGGTATTGATTCTGGCGATTACCAGGAGCAGTTTCATAGTTACCCGGATTGCGGTGCGGTGGCTGGTAGACACCTGCCGGCGGATGGTTCGGCTTCTGATCCTGAGCTGGACCAGCTGGTCGGCTGTTCTGGTTCTGGTTGGCACCGGCATTGTAGGGAGGTCTATCTTCATAATTCCCATGTTGCCTGAAATTGCGGTAGCCCGCATAACCATTCTGATTGTTGCTGAAGCCCCGTTGAACGAAATTGACTTCTTCAGTAGACCAGACTTCTATTTTACCAAAATTCTGGCATCGGCCTCCATTATGCGCACAAGCTCCACACCACTCGCAATCGGCAACGTAGACAGCGCCTGCCGGCGGCTTGATGGGTGTAGTAGACTTCTTCAGATGTTTCTCTACTTCTGCCTTGATAGTTTCTTCGAGATCGAGCTTGCTTCTTGATCCTTCAGATTGTCATTCCCAGTTCCTCGACTTGGAAGCACAGTTCACAAAATGAAGAAGAGCAGCTTCAGGTGTAAGTGTAGTGCAATCCCCTTCAGCTAGAGAATTGACCCATTTGGCAGATTCTTCTCGAAGACATCGAGCAAAGATTTTAACTAACTGCCTCTGCTCGAATCCGTGGTGAGGACAGTTGTAGAGAAGTTCTTGGAATTCATTCCAAGTATCATATAAGCTCGCTCCTTCTTTCTGAGAGAATCGGGTGATGCTGTCCTTGAAGGCTGTTGTCCTGGAAGGAGGGAAGTACTCTTCGACGAAGTCCTGAGCAAGAGTCTCCCAGTTGGTGTAGTAGCCAGGTGGTTTGCCAGTAAGCCACCTCTTAGCTGCGCCTTTCAGAGAGAATGGGAAAGCTCTCAAGCAAAGAGTGTTCTTGTCGAGATTCCCATTCTTGAAACTGCTGCAGAGATCAGGGAAATCCGTCAGATGCGTGCACGGATTGTCTAGTGGCCTGCCTTCAAACTGTAGATCGCTAGAGATCATAGTCAAGCATGGAATCTTGATCTCATAGTCAGGATCTCCTTCAATGCGCGGCACGTCGATAGAAGATCGAACGCTAGTTGTGCTCGGCTTGTTGTAGTCAGCTAGACTCTTCGGTGCAACTGGTGCTGGTGGTAACTGATTATCCATGGTAGGAGATGGAGGAGGTGAAAGTGACTCGGTGTATGAAGCGGATGAAGATGACGGTGAAGATGGAGATGAGGAACTCTCCTTCAGTTCCTCGATCTTGATCGGAGTGACGGATGGAAGTGGATTGGTTTTGCCTCTCCTTGGAATCTGTGATTGCTTTGGTGGAGCAGAACTGTCTGGTCTCTCTACACTCTTAGCCTTGTCGTCCTTAGTAGTTTGAGAGCGCGTGAGCGGGCGGCGGTGCATACACCTGTGAACAACCTACAAATAACAAAAATAAAAAACAGTGTAAAATTGAAGTGGATGGAAAGGTGAAAGATGGAAAGTAGAACAATAAGATGCCAATTCTTCTTTCGAACAATCAAAAGAAGTCCCCGGCAACGGCGCCAATTTGATGGACCAGTCGTAGAGCGATGATCAAATAACTACCAAGCTGGAAGCCCAGGGTAAATCGTATTCCACGGGTCTTCTAATGATTGACTACTCAAATATAAAGGCAAATTACTCATATTTAACACTTTGTGCGTGGTGTGAGTTCCACGACTTCTAATTCTAAGAAATGCACGGAAATTGAAAATTAAAATTGAAAACAGATTGAAAGATTGGTTGATTAAACAAAGATGACAGCCAAGCTTAGACTTTGAATCCCCCTTCGTTCACCAGAGCATTGATAATCAACAGATCAGCGGATTTTGATTCTCGTTCAATCAATTCTAAGACACCACCATAACTCATTACCCTTAGGTTTAAGACTTGCGAACGTTCGCTCTATCCGATCTAGCTACCAAGATTAATTAGCTGCCCGGGTACGGTTGCCTCTCGCAATGACTTAACTAACTGGTGCAATTACTAACGATTTATGAGTTACTCTTGCAGTGGATTAACCCTAACTGGTTCCTACGAAAGGCACACTCCAATGATTAGGTTAATTGTTTGATTTGATGTTTTAAAGTAAGGCGAGCGTTCGCTTCTATCCTTAGCTTAACACGAATCTAATCTAGGTGATCAATCCAGACAAGAAACACAGAGAACAAAGAACAAATCAAACATGAAGGAGAAACTGAATGAATTTCGAATCTAATCACCGCCGATCCGTGACCGCTTTAAAGCCTGGATCACTTAGGGTTCATCTAATCTAAGCTCTACAAGTTTAGCTACTCATATTCAATACAGAAGAATCGAAGACGAACAAAGAATACATCTCAGGTAGGAAAGACAGAGAAGAACTGCAAAACCTAATTTCGACGAATCCCTGAAGCTTCAATCTGCTGGATCTTCAACTCCTAGCATTGGTTCTCTGAGGTGGAAGGATGGCGTCACGGTCCTTTCCTGGCTCCTCGAATTCCTTTCATTCTTCCTCTCTCTAGTCTCTGTCTTGGAATTTTCGTCCAAAGTATAAGTTATGAGATATAAAATCAGCCGCCGGTTTAAGTATTTAAACCTAACTGATTTCCGCTGGATTTGCGTGGAATTTTCGCCAAAAAACTTGTGAAGTTTTCGGTGAAAAATTATTTGTAAAATGGTTAGATTTCGACGGTAGTCTCCTGTGATTTTCGGACTAGGAGTTTTCGCCGAGAACTAGGGGTTTTCGCCAAAAACTTCCTCTTGTAAAGATCAGACGATTTCCTCTGGCAGAACTTCGATCTTCCGGAAAACTTCAATCCTAGCTCCGAGTCTTTGAGATGGAAGGGATGGCGTCACGATCTCTTCTTGGCTCTTCGAACTCTAAACTCTCATTCAGAACTCTTGAGAATTATGAGAATTTCGGTATTAGTTGGTAGTTATGATTCTGAAAAAGTATATCTGTTTTGGGCCGCCGGTTAAGTATTTATACTTAACCCTAATACCACCAAATTTAAACTAAGATTTTCGCCAAAAATATTAAGGGATTTTTGCCGAAAATCCTAGTGCAAAAGGGATGACCGCCGGCTGGATTCTTATGTGGTTTTCGGACCATTGGTTCTCGACGAAAACTTCACATTTTTGCCAAAAACTTCCTTGAATGAGCTCAGTCGATTTATGCATGGATTTTCGCCGAAAACCTTGGGTGTTTTCGGCGAAATCTTCAGTGTAAAATAGGCAGAAGTTTGGTTTGACTTGATTGGCTCCTTGGATCGATTCCAGTGTGATTCCTTGAGGTTCCAACTCCTTAGACACGTCCTTGGCTACTTATTTGATGGCAAAACCCTGTGCTAACATAGAAACACTAGAAATCCATCAAATAGACCTGAAATGGGCCAAAGTAACACAAATGGCACGAGATAGAGTAATTGATTGAATATTCGTTATTCTACCCTAAAAACCATGTCTTAAGCAATGAAATGTTGCTTAAATGAGGCTGATAATCACGTCAATTCGAGTCTCATCAAAATACCCCACACTTAAGCTTTTGCTTGTCCTCAAGCAAACTGAATAGAAACGCTCATGTTCACAATTGATAAGATCGATTAAATTGGAGCTCAATCAAACACAATGAATTATTAGACAGATAATTCATAGAACAAGAAACCTAACATGCATACAGATCAGCCAAACAACCTGGTACTTATTTTCTTTACACATTTTTTCTTTCTTTGACTTTTCTTTTGACTTCGTTCTTCCATATGTAGGGAGAAAAACGTTATTGAACTTTGGAACTTTGGAACTTTTCTTCTTTTTCTTACTTTTTTTGAAATTTCTTTTGTTTTTTCTTCTTCTTTTTTTTCTTTGTGCCAATTCTTTCTTTTAGTTGCTAGAGGGGTTTACACGTTTGGACATAATAGCTAAGACCACCTGTTTAATGGCTATAGGCAGGTTACCACAAACCGACTTCCGGTAGGTCAATCTAGAACTACAACCACAGGGGATCAACGGGGAATGAAAGAATGGGAAATGGCTGTAATGTATATCGAACCGAAAGAACAGGCCAAGCTCAAGGGTTTAAACCTAATGGATTTAACATTTGGTAGGCTATCTGGCTTAGTAGCTGAATCTAGGTGCCCCTATCATTCTAGAACACATGTCATCGTGTGGTCTCGAGTAGGTCTCATGCAAATTCTAACTCATTCAAGCAAACAGAAAACCACTCAAAAAAAATTGGAATTGCAAGTTACGTGCAATGGATCAAAAACTCACAGTTGGTTTGCTAGTCGGATTCGGTCATTTTCATGCAATCAAGGCTACAAACTACAAGTGTGATCTTAAAAATTCTGTTCTGACCAGGCGATTTAGCATCAATGTAAACACGTTGGTTCTCAAGTTCTAGGTTAAGCAGTCTAAGCATCATTATGAAGGATTGAACAACAACTTAACATCAAAAATCAAGAACTGAGCCATTCTAATGCTAGAGAGACTGGACAAGAATCACGAGGCACACAAAAAAAATACAATCAAGGGCAATCAAGTTCATGCAAGGTTCTCTACAATCTTACCCCACACTTAAATCGGACTGTGTCCTCACAGGACTAATTCTAGAGTTCATAGTGAAGTAGAAGAACCTGGACCGAGATGGTTGGCGTAAGGGATGAGCACGGATCCTCGGAGCGGAGGGAATCTACCCAAGCGAAGCAAAGGGAATCTCCCAACTGCCTACAAAACAAAAACAAATGAAACATAAAAAGGAAACCGGGACAAGTGTCCCGGATCCACACAAAAAAAAGTTGGATCGAAATCTGAAAAGAAGAAATAAAAAGAAAGGACCAGAAAAGGAATACAACCCGATCACTGCTGGTCAGGTGGACCGAGAGGTGGGAAGTGGAGGAAGTCGCAGAGCTGACGTTGCCACGCCAGCTGTGCCTCATACCGCTCGTTGGAGCGGTGCATATGTTGCTGCATAATAGTCCATCTCGCCTCTTGAGTGGCGTTGCCGGTGATGCGCCACTCCTGGAGACGCTCATATAGCTCTCCAACATCCGCGGGGTGCGGTCGGTGCTGCTGGTGAGGCGCCTGGTATGGATCTGGAATGGGCTGCGGCGACTGGTGTGCATACCCTACCTGATGATGTGGCGAGGGTATATGATCATGAAACTCTGGCTCATACTGAGGCCGAGGCTCCTCAGAATCATCTTCTTCCTCCGACTCATCCTCATCTTGGAGAGGAGGATCTGCTGACTGAGGTCCAACTCGAGGTCGTACTCGACCGCCAAATCACCTCCGATTGTGCGTACTCTGTGGAGTGGGATGTTCGGGCCATATTCTTGGCTGAGCCCAAAGGAGATGATGATTCGGCCTACAAAGTTGCCTCCCAAGAGTGAGCGAGGTGGCCTCGACCTCTGAGTCTTCTTGTGGAGTAGTCGGGCAAGCACCCATCCGGGATGAAGAGGAAGCTCCTCTCGGCTGATATGGTGGCGGTCCTTCTCTGGGGCATACAAAAGAGAACGACACCAACCATGTGAATGAATTTATAGAGAGGGTGAGAGAGAGACTTAAATGAATTATGCTTCGTGAGACGATCGCCGGGCACTCCAGTCATGTGGCTCCAGAGTGCATGGTACTCCTATCCGTCGTCATCGTCGGTCTCCCAGCCGAGGTGATGACCCTCGTAGTGCTCATGGGGAATCCCGAGATGAGCTGCAAACTCATCATATGTGAGTTTCCTGTGCACCCCGCCCAGATAGAAGGTGACAACCTCCTTGTGCTGCCTCCTCCTATGCTCGTCCAGATCGAACGTCGCCCAAAACTCCTGAAGGGTGACGTCTGGGAATTCGGCGGCTAGCGTGGTCAGCTCTAGCAAGCCAGCATGCGTTAGTGCATCAAGCACGTTCTGGTGCCAGTCCTCATCGTGATCGAAGAGCGACTCCACGGAAAGGGGGCGAACACCAACTCCAGGGATATTCTCGAGCAGCTGGTAGCACTCGAAGTAGTACGGGGGTAGGCGAGCAACGGTGTGGTGGTACCCAACACGGCCAGGGAAAGCTGGGGGAGGGCCCTGGACGACAGGTGTGACGGGAGCGGGAACTCGGGAGCTGGAGGCGGTGTCAAGTCTCTGCTTGGTCCTGCGCTCATGAGTTACGTTCCTAAGAAAGAAAACAAACCAGATTAGTCAAACTAAAACCCTACCCAACACTTAGTAGAAAAACTCAATTTCACAAAGAAATGAGGAAAACCGAGTGGGGGTAAGCAAAGCAGATTAACCGTAATCACAAACAATTAAAATACATGCTTAGGAACAGCCAGAATGGAATTATCACAATCAGAGTTCAGAAGTCAAACCGACATTCAAAAAGTCAACATAATAGAACATTGAACCCTAATCATGGCAATATTAGCACAAAGCGGAAAATAACGGTATAATATGATCTCAGATGGCAAACACAATAATATGAACGTAATTGAGCACATAAGGCAGCCAAACGATGATAAACAGTTCATGGTCAAACCAACATTTCTCATAAAATCAACACCGCAAAGAATAGGTCTTAAGCATAGCAACACACGAACAATTGGTATTATAATTCAGCACAATACTCCCTAAGCATGCTAGATCAGTCCAAAGAGTTCAGCTAACCTAGTTCACACGAAATCAGTCGACACGCAAATTGAGGCAAACCAAAAAGTCAACCGAAAGTCAACCCCGATGAAATTCAGCATTCAACATGTCAAAAGATTTGGAATGAAAAGTTCTACAACTTACCTTGAAGCCAAGGGTGCTGAAAATGAACGGAGAAAGAGAAATTGGTGAAAATTTTGAAAATCTAGGGTTTGCCTGAACGGGAGCTCTAGAGCTCCGATTCGACTGTTCTAGGGCTCGAAATGGAAGGGGAGACGTGCGGCGGCGGTCAGAAATGGCGATGGCGGCGAAAATGTGGCGGCGGCGGCGAGTTTTCGAAAAAAAACAGAGGTAGGTTTTTTTTGAAAATTTTCGAAATGAAGAAGTGAGGAGAGAGAGAAGACACGACCGGGAATTAAAAGGGAATAGGTCCGAAAATTTGCCTTGATTTTTCGGCGAAAACTAGTGCAATTTTTCGCCGAAAACATTAGTCAAAATGCACTGCCAATTTTCAAAAGGATTTTTGCCAAAAAGTGTATTAAAATTTTGCCGAAAAGTTGTGTTGAAAACGTCTGGAAAACATAGTGGGATTTCAAAGGAAGTTTTCGCCGAAAACAGGGTACATTTTCGCCGAAAATTTTGACCTGTACGATTGAAAATATTTTTGCAATCCCGGCAAACTTCAGAAAATCACAGTTAAATCCAAAAAAATTGGAACAACCTCAAACAACTTGTGATTGACACTATGACACACAGACTACACACAAAAAATAAGAAATCAAACAAACTGACACTTTTGGCTCCCCCGAACTGACTCTAAAACACTAAGGTTGACACAAATGAAAGACTGACTCCAGCCGTGGGTTGCCTCCCACGAAGCGCTCTTTTATTAACGTCCTTGAGCTGGACGATACCTGGACGGTATTAGGAGACATCCCAACTCAGGTTCTTCTTAATGCTAGCATCGGAGTTCATGAAGTAGAGCTTCGGGGTATCTCCGTGAAGCATAAATTTCTTCCCGTTTGCGTGTTTGAGCTTGGTACGTTCGTTGGGAAGGTGCTCAGTGATCCTGAATGGACCAAAGAGTTTTGTCAAGGGATCATCTTCTACGAGGAAGAGGGTGGAAGGGATGAGAATGATTGACTTCGTCTTCTCTTTATCCTCCTACTTTGTATCACCAGGATCGGTGATCGTAGGTATTTCCTTAGGAGATGCTTTCGGCTTCTCCTTCAATACTTGTTCCGGTGCCGGTAGCTCGGGACGAATTGGTGGTGCAGCTGGCTCGGATGAAGGTGGTGGAACAACTAGTCTCCAGACCATTTGAGTCTTTGTTTTCTTGTTCTTTCCCCGGGGTCTGCTAGGTTTTGTGCTCGGTGGTTTAGAAGAGGCTTGCAGTTCCTTCTTCTTTGACGGCTTCTGAGGAACAGATTTTGGTTTCTGCTTGGTAATCTGTTCAGCACCTGCAGCAACAACTGATCTAGAAACACTGGAAGAGACATCAGTAATGGAGTTGACCAGAGTCAACTCCACAGTTTCAACAGCTAGACACTGAGATTCTTCATTCTTAGGAGCATATTTCATACTGTCCTTAAGACGGAATGTTATCGTTTCCTTACCAACCCTCAAAGTCAAAGAACCATTCGGAACGTTAATTTGTATTTCGGATGTTGCCATGAAAGGTCGACCTATAAGAATGGTAGAATCCTCTACACTAGTATCTATGATCACGAAGTCAGCTAGGAAAGTGAAAGGACCACATTTAGTAACAACGTCTTTGATTTCTCCCCTAGGGGTTTTCAATGATCTATCAGCAAAGACAAGTTGTATGCTAGTCGGTTCAAGTTCTCCTAGATTTAGCTTCTCATATAAACTCATAGGCATAACATTAACAGACGCGCCTAGATCAACTAAACAACGTTCTATCTCAATATCTTTAATGACTAGAGGTAGCGTGAAAGAACTAGGATCAGAACACTTAGCTGGATATGGAGAGGAAGTTTTCTTGCTACGAGCGTTAGGATATCCTTCTTTATTCCCCTTCATGCCAGTCTCGATCCTCACATTCGGTAGTAATGCTCTTGGAAAAGGAGGCTTCACGTGGTACGGAGCAAGAGGAGGGTCATCCTCCTTAGGCGCCACTTTCTGTGGTTCATTCTTCTCCAGAGTTTCAGTGATCCTGCGTAAAATAGAATAAGCATCAGCAGATAAGCTTGTAAACTTTTGAACAGATACCATCTTAGCTTGCTCCTTTCTCGGATTCGGCTCTGTCTGGCTTGGAAGTTGGCCAAATGGTCGACCAGATGCTAGCATGCTCGAGAGGTGGTTCACAGCTTGCTCAATTCTTTGACCGGATGCGATCTGTTCTTGATTGAGAAGAGCTTGAGCTTTGAACTGACTGTCATGATCATCAAGTCTGGTGATGATCTGACTAAGCTTCTTGTCCAGGTCACTGACGTTGTTCTCCTTTTGGTGCTGCTGACCTGTATAGGTGTTATTCAAATATTGATTCTGGCGATTGCCAGGAGCAGTTCCATAGTTACCCGGATTACGGTGTGGTGGCTGATAGACACCTCCGGTGTATGGTTAGGCTTCTGATCCTGAGCTGAACCAGCAGGTCGGTTATTCTGGTTCTGGTTATGGTTGGCGCCATTATTGTAGGGAGGTCTGTCTTGATAGTTCCCTTGCTGCCTGAAGTTTCGGTAGCCAACATAACCGTTCTGATTGTTGTTAAAGCCTTGTTGAACAAAATTGACTTCTTCGGCGGACCAGACTTCTGTCTTACCAAATATCTGGCATCGGCCTCCATTATGCGCACAAGCTCCACACCATTCGCAATCAGCAACATAGACAGAAGCTGCCGGCGGTTTGATTGGTGTAGAAGACTTCTTCAGATGCTTCTCTACTTCTCCCTTGATAGTAGCTTCGAGATCGAGCTTGCTCCTTGATCCTTTAGATTGTCGCTCCCAATTCCTTGACTTGGAGGCACAGTTCACAAAATGAAGAAGAGCAGCTTCAGGTGTGAGTGTAGTGCAATCGCCTTCAGCTAGGGGATTGACCCACTTGGCAGATTCTTCTCGAAGACCTCGAGCAAAGATTTCAGCTAACTGCCTCTGCTCGAATCCGTGATGAGGACAGTTGTAGAGGAGTTCTTGGAATCAATTCCAAGTATCGTACAAGCTTTCTCCTTCTTTCTGGGAGAATATGGCGATGTTGTCCTTGATGGCTGTTGTTCTGGCAGGAGGGAAGTACTCTTCGATGAAGTCCTGAGCCAGAGTATCCCAATCAGTTTAATATCCAGGTGGTTTGCCAGTAAGCCACCTCTTAGCTACGCCTTTCAGAGAGAATGGGAAAGCTCTCAAGCAAAGAGTGTTCTTGTCGAGGTTTCCGTTCTTGAAAGTGCTGCAGAGATGAAGAAAATCCGCCAGATGTGTGCACGGATTGTCTAGTGGCGTACCTTCAAACTGTAGATCCCTAGAGATCATAGTCAAGAATGGAATCTTGATCTCATAGTCAGGATCTCCTTCAACGCGCTTCACGACAATGGCAGATCGAACGCTAGTGTCGCTCGGCTTGTTGTAGTCAGCTAGACTCTTCTGTGTAGGCGGTGGTGGTGGATTTCCGCCTGGTGGTGGTAACTGATCATCCATGGTACGAGATAGAGGAGGTGAAAGTGACTCGGTGTATGAAACGGATGAAGATGACGGTGAAGATGAAGATGAGGAACTCTCCTTCAGTTCCTCGATCTTGATCGGAGTAACGGATGGAGGTGGATTGGTTCTGCTTCTCCTTGGAATCTGTGATTGTCGAGGTGGAGCAGAACTGCCTGGTCTCTCTATGCTCTTAGCCTTGTCGGTTTGAGAGCGACTCCAAGGGCGGCGATGCATACACCTGTGAGCAACCTACAAATAACAAAACAAACAAAAACCAGTGTAAAATCGAAGTGGATGGAAAGATGAAAGATGGAAAATAGAAGAATAAAATGCCAGTTCTTCTTTCGAACAATCAAAAGAAGTCCCGGCAACGGCGCCAATTTGATCAACCTGCAGAATAGCGGTTGGTCAAATAACTACCAAGCTGTGAAGCTAGGGTAGATCGTATTCCACGGGTCTTCTAATGATCGATTACTCAAATAAGCTGGCAAATTAATTAGGTTAAAAACTTCGTGCGTGGTGTGAGTTCCACGACTTCTAATTCTAAGAAAGGCACGGAAATTAAAATTGAAACTGAAAACAGATTGGAAATTAGGGTTGAAAACAGAGATGACAGACGAACTTAGACTTCGAATCCCCCTTCGTTCACCAGAGCATAGGCAATCAATAGATCAGCGGATTTCAATTCTCATTCAATCAATTTCTAAGACACCACCATAACTCCTGACCCTTAGGTTTAAGACCGGCGAACGTTCGCTCTATCCGTTCTAGCTACCAAGATTAATTAGCCGCCCGGGTACGGTCGCCTCTCGCAACGACTTAACTTAACTAGTGGCATTACTAACGATTTATGAGTTACTCTTGTAGTGGATTAACCCTAATTGGTTCCTACGAAAGGCACACTCCAATGATTAGGTTAATTGTTCAATTTGATGTTTTAAAGTAAGGCGAGCGTTCGCTTCTATCCTTAGCTTAACAAGAATCTAATCTAGGTGTTCAATCCAGACAAGAAACATGAACAATGAAGTACAAATCAAACATGAAAGAGAAACTAATTGAACTTTGAATCTAATCACCGCCGATCGTGGCCGCTTTAAAGCCCTGGGTCACTTAGGGTTCATCTAGTCTAGGCTCTAAGAGTTTAGCTACTCATGTTTTTCACAAAAGAATCAAAGACAAAGATAGAGTTCATCATACAGAGGAAGAATAGAAAAGGATCTGAAAAACCTAATTAAGATGACTCCGGCAGAACTTCGATCTTCCGGAAAAATGCAATCCTAGCTCCGAGTCTTCGAGATGGAAGAGATGGTGTCACGATCTCTTCTTAGCTCTTCGAACTCTAAACTCTCCTTCAGAAATCTTGAGAATTCTGAGAATTTCGGTATTAGTTGGTAGTTATGATTCTGAAAAAGTATATGTGTTTTGGGCGGCCGGTTAAGTATCTATACTTAACCCTAATACCGCTGGATTTTAACTAAGATTTTCGCCGAAAATATTAAGGGATTTTCGCCGAAAATCCTAGTGCAAAAGGGATGACCGCCGACTGGATTCTTCTTTGGTTTTCGGACCATTGGTTCTCGGTGAAAACTTCACATTTTCGCCGAAAACTTCCTTGAATGAGCTCAGTCGATTTATGCATGGATTTTCGCCAAAAACCTTGGGTGTTTTCGGCGAAATCTTCAGTGTAAAACGGGCAGAAGTTTGGTTTGACTTGATTGGCTCTTTGGATCGATTCCGGTGCGATTCCTCGAGGTTTCAACGCCTTAGACACGTCCTTGGCTACTTATTTGATGGCAAAAACCTGTGCTAACATATAAACACTAGAAAACCATCAAATAGACCCGAAACGGGCCAAAGTAACACAAATGGCACGAGATAGAGCAATTGATTGAATATTCGTTATTCTACCCTAAAAACCATGTCTTAAGCAATGAAATGTCGCTTAAATGAGGCTGATAATCACGTCAATTCGAGTGTCATCAGCTCCATTGGCCGGTGCAGGAGCATAGGAGATAGGAATAACAGGGGCCAGTACAACCTGCGGGGCGACCTGCACAACCACCGATATCGGTTCAGATGGTGTGGTCGGTTTGGAGGGTGGAGCCCTGTTCTGATGAGCCGAGGATCGATGCGCTCTATCTGCACTGGTGGTCTTGAAGCGCTTTGGAGCCCTGTAAAAGACAACTTAAGGGAGACCAGAATCAAAAGACAAGAATCCTACCCCAAACTTAGGTTGACAAGTGGGGGCAAGCAAATTAACCGAGAGATCACCGAATCAAGACATAGAAGCAAAGGAACGACCAGCACGTAGGGAAGAAAACAACATTCAAACAATTAATTGTGAAAAGTAACGCAGATCGACAATCACAGAGCACGAGCGAATTCATTAGCTCGATTGCACAGACATCCATTCACGAGGCCAAAAAGATCAAAAGAAATTTCCAAAGTCTAGCCAGATTACACCGAAACAGCAAACATGCAATTCGAGGAAAATCGAAAAGTCAACCATGCCAAAAACCAAAAGTCAAAAAGCCAAAAGATTCACAATTAAGGGTTGAACAACTAACCGGGAAGACATGACTCGAGAAAACGATTGGAATTCCAGGAAATCGACAAGAAAAACTTGTTTTCGGATGGACGGTTGATGAACTGCATAATAGCGGTCAATCAAATAACTACCAAGCTGTGAAGCTAGGGTAGATCGTATTCCACGGGTCTCCTCTACTTCCTTACTCAAATGTGTTGGCAATTAAATTCGAGGGTAAACACTTAGTGCGTGGTGTGAGTTCCACGACTTCTATACTAAAAATGCAAAGATTAATTGAAATGAAATTAAGGCGAAGGAAGGTTGATTGATAGACTAAGACAGACAATAGACAAGCTTAGATTTCGAATCCCCCTTAGATCACCAGAGCAATATAGCAATCAACAGATCAGCGATTTCCGATTCTAGTTCATTCAGTTCTCAGACACCACCATAATTCATGACCCTTAGGTTTAAGACTGGCGAACGTTCGCTCTATCCGATCTAGCTACTACGATTAATTAGCCGCCCGGGTACGGTCGCCTCTCACAACGACTTAACTTAACTGGTGCAAATTCTAACAATTTATGAGTTATTCTTGCAGTGGATTAACCCTAATCGGTTCCTACGAAAGGCACACTCCAATTATAAGGTTAATTGTTCAACTTGATGTTCTAAAGTAAGGCGAGCGTTCGCTTCTATCCTTAGCTTAACAAGAATCTAATCTAGGTGGCCAAACCAGACAAGAAACACAGAGAACAAAGAACAAGTCAAACATGAAGGAGAAACTGAATGAATTTCGAATCTAATCACAGACGATCCGTGACCGCTTTAAAGCCCTGGGTCACTTAGGGTTCATCTAATCTAAGCTATACGAGTTTAGCTACTCATATTCAATACAGAAGGATCGAAGACAGACAAAGAATACATCTCAGGTAGGAAAGGCAGAGAAGAACTGTAAAACCTAATTTCGACGACTCCTGGCAGCTTCAATCTGATGGATCTTCAACTCCTAGCACTGACTCTCCGATATGGATGGATGGCGTCACGATCCGTTCCTGGCTCCTCGAACTCTATCCACTCGTTCTTTCTCTCTCTCAGTCTTGGGATTTTTCGTCCCGTGTGTAATTGTGTGTAAGTTCTGCTATTCCCTTTATTTAGCCGCTCGATTCAGTATTTGAACCTAACCGGCGACTGCTGCTTTTTCACTGGGATTTTCGCCGAAAATACAAGGGAATTTTCGGCAAAAATATCTGTTGAATTCATATGTTTCTTCTGGCTTAAATGGCTTAGGGTTTTCAGCGAAAACACCCAAAGTTTTTGCCGAAAACTTCTTCTTGATCGGGACAGTGGATTTCTTCTTGAATTTTCGGCGAAAACCCAAGGGTATTTTCGCCAAAAATCTGTGTGTAAATGGAGAAGGAATTCCTTTTGAGTTGAATGAATTTCTGGTTGAATCGGGTGTGATTCCTCGGTGTTCCAGTGCCTTAGACACGTTCTTGGCTACCGTATTTGATGGCGAACACCTATGCTAACATGAAAATACTAGAAAACCATCAAATAGACCCGAAATGGGCCAAGGTAACACAAAAGGTATTAAATGGATCGATTGAGTGAATATTCACTATTCTACCCTAAAAACCGTGTCTTAAGCAATGAAATGTTGCTTAAATGAGGCTGATAATCACGTTAATTCGAGTGTCATCAAAATACCCGACACTTAAGTTTTTGCTTGTCCTCAAGCAAACTGAACTAGAACATACTCAAATTCACAACTGACACGAGATTAAACTGAGATTCAATTCTAACGATTTGGTTTAGACTGTTCCACGTAGAAAAAGTGACCTACACATGCAAGAACATCAACTGATGACACTCGATTTGACGTGATTATCAGCCTCATTTAAGCGACATTTCTTTGCTTAAGACATGGTTTTTAGGGTAGAATAACGAATATTCAATCGATTGCCCTATCTCGTGCCATTTGTGTTACCTTGGCCCGTTTTGGGTCTATTTGATGGTTTTCTAGTGTTTTTATGCTAGCACAGGTTTTTTCCATCGAATAAGTAACCAAGGACGTGTCTAAGGCGTTGGAATCTCGAAGGATTGCACCGGGATCGATCAAAGGAGTTAATCAAAGTTCAGAAAATTCCTGCCCGGTTTACAAAGGAATTTTCGCCGAAAATACCCTAGGATTTTCGGCGAAAATATCAGCACAAATCAACTGATGTCCGACTGAAGGAGTTTTTGGCGAAATCGTTGAGTTTTCGAACCGAAATGAAAATCACAGGAGAATCAGCCGGCGGACCCTTCATTTGCAAAGGAATTTTCGCCGAAAATTCCTCAATATTTTTGGCGAAAATAATAGAAGAAATCCGGCTGATTAGGGTTAAGTATAAATACTTAACCGGCGGCCCAACCAAAGAGACACATCATAATATACTTTTCGAAATCAGAATTTGGAGAATTCTCTGAAGTTCTGGAGTGAAGAGTTAGAGTTTGAAGAGCCGGAAAGAGATCGTGACGCCATCCCTTCCATTTCAGATTCTTTTCTGTTCTTCCTCTGGATGATGAACTCTTTCTTTGTCTTAGATTCTTTTGTGATAAACATGAGTAGCTAAACTCGTTAGAGCTTAGACTAGATGAACCCTAAGTGACCCAGGGCTTTAAAGCGGTCACGGATCGGCGGTGATTAGATTCAAAATTCAATCAGTTTCTTTTTCATGTTTGATTCGTTCTTCATTGTTCATGTTTCTTGTCTGGATTGATCACCTAGATTAGATTCTTGTTAAGCTAAGGATAGAAGCGAACGCTCGCCTTACTTTAGAACATCGAATTGAACAATTAACCTTATAATTGGAGCGTGCCTTTCGTAGGAACCGGTTAGGGTTAATCCACTGCAAGAGTAACTCATAAATCATTAGTAATTACACCAGTTAATTAAGTCGTTGCGAGAGGCGACCATACCCGGGCGGCTAGTTAATCTTGGTAGTTAGAACGGATAGAGCCAACGTTCGCCGGTCTTAAACCTAAGGGTAAGGACCTATGGTGGTGTCTTAGTAATTGATTGAATGAGAATCGAAATCCGCTGATCTGTTGATTGCCAATGCTCTGGGGAACGAAGGGGGATTCAAAGTCTAAGTTCGTCTGTCATCTTTGTTTTCAAACCCTAATTTCCAATCTGCTTTAGTTTAATTTTTAATTTTCTCCGCATTTCTTAGAGTTAGAAGTCGTGGAACTCACACCACGCACGAAGTGTTTACATTCGAGTATTTTGCTAGTTTTTGGAGTAGTCAATCATAGAAGGCCCTTGGAATACGATCAACCCTAGCTTTTGTAGCTTTGTTAGTTATTTGTGTGAATCGCCAACGACAGGTTCACCAAATTGGCGCCGTTGCCGGGGACTTCTTTTGATTGTTCGAAAGAAGAACTGGCAATTTATTCTTCTATTTTCCATCTTTCACTTTTCCATCCACTTCGATTTTACACTGGTTTTGTTTGTCTTTGTTATCTGTAGGTTTACAGGTGTATGCCTCACCGTCCTTGGACTCGCTCTCAAACCAAACAGGCTAAGAGTGTAGAGAGACCAGGCAGTTCTGCTCCACCTCTACGATCGCAGATTTTGAAGAGAAGGCGATCCAATCCACCCGTCACTCCGATCAAGATCGAGGAACTGAAGGAGAGTTCCTCATCTCCGTCTCCACCGTCACCTTCATCTGTTTCATACACCGAGTCACTTTCACCTCCTCCATCTCCTACCATGGACGATCAGTTACCACCACTGATGACACTCGATTTGACGTGATTATCAGCCTCATTTAAGCGACATTTCTTTGCTTAAGACATGGTTTTTAGGGTAGAATAACGAATATTCAATCGATTGCCCTATCTCGTGCCATTTGTGTTACCTTTGCCCGTTTCGGGTCTATTTGATGGTTTTCTAGTGTTTTCATGTTAGCACAGGTTTTTGCCGTCAAATAAAGTAGCCATGGACGTGTCTAAAGCATTGGACCATCGAGGAACTGAACCGGAATCGATCAAAGGAGCCAATTAAGTTCAAGCAATCTCCTGCCCGTTTACAAAGAAGATTTCACCGAAAATACCTTGTTATTTTTGGCGAAAATATTAGTACAAATCAACTGATGCCAAGTGAAGGATGGTTTCGGCGAAAACAATATGTTTTCGGACCGAAACCTATTCGGCGAAAAGGACAGAAGAATTCAACCGAAGGGCCGTGCATTTTAACAAGGATTTTCGCCGAAAATACCTTGTTATTTTCGGCGAAAATATTAGGCTGATTCAGCCAATTTAGGGTTAAGTATTTATACTTAACCCGGCGCCCAAAGAAAATAATACATCAGAATTAATCATAATACAACTTTTCAAGATCAGAATTCAGAGAATCCTCTCAAGTTATGGAGCGAATAGTTGGAGTTCGAAGAGCCGGATAGAGATCGTGACGCCATCCCTTCCAGCTCGGAGAACCGGAGCTAGGAGTGTTATCTACCGAAGATCGAAGTCTGTCAGAGTCGTCTAAATTAGGTTTTTCAGATTCCTTTCTGTTCTTCCTTTGAATGATGAACTCTTTCTTTGTCTTTGTTTCTGTTGTAATAATCATGAGTAGCTAAACTCGTTAGAGCTTAGACTAGATGAACCCTAAGTGACCAGGGCTTTAAAGTGGTCACGGATTGGCGGTAATTACATTCAAAATTCAATCAGTTTCTCATTCATGTTTGATTTGTTCTTCATTGTTCATGTTTCTTGTCTGGATTGATCACCTAGATTAGATTCTTGTTAAGCTAAGGATAGAAGTGAACGCTCGCCTTACTTTAGAACATCAAATCGAACAATTAACCTTATAATTAGAGCGTGCCTTTCGTAGGAACCGGTTAGGGTTAATTCACTGCAAGAGTAACTCATTAATCATTAGTAATTACACCAGTTAATTAAGTCATTGCGAGAGGCGACCGTACCCGGGCGGCTAGTTAATCTTGGTAGTTAGAACGGATAGAGCGAACGTTCGCCGGTCTTAAACCTAAGGGTAAGGAGTTATGGTGGTGTCTTAGTAATTGATTGAATGAGAATCGAAATCCGCTGATCTGTTGATTGCCAATGCTCTGGGGAACGAAGGGGGATTCAAAGTCTAAGTTTGTCTGTCATCTTTTTTTTCAAACCCTAATTCCTGATCTGCTCTAATTTAATTTGTTTTAATTTCTCTGCATTTCTTAGAAATAGAAGTCGTGGAACTCACACCACGCACAACGTGTTTGCATTCGAGTACTTTGTCAGTTTTGAAGTAGTCAGTCATAGGAGACCCTCGGAATACGATCTGCTATAGCTTTTTCTTAGCATTAGTAGTTTATTTGTGTGAACGCATAACAACTATTGCGGCCTCACCAACCACCACCTGCACAGAAAAGTCTAGCTGATTATAATAAGCCGAGCGCGACTAGCGTTCGATCTGCCATTGCCGTTCCGCGCATTGAAGGAGATCCTGAGTATGAGATCAAGATTCCATTCTTGACCATGATCTCTAGGGATTTATAGTTTGAAGGCATGCCCCTAGACAATCCATGCACTCATCTTGCAGACTTCCTTGATCTCTGCAGTACTTTCAAGAACGGAAACCTCGACAAAAACACTCTTTGTCTGAGAGCTTTCCCGTTCTCTCTAAAAGGCCCTGCTAAGAGGTGGCTTACTGGCAAACCACCTGGCTATTACACTGATTGGGATACTCTGGCTCAGGACTTCATTGAAGAATACTTTCCTCCTGCCAGAACAACTGCCATCAAGGACAGCATTGCCAAATTCTCCCAGAAAGAAGGAGAAAGCTTATATGATACTTGGAATCGATTCCAAGAACTTCTCTACAACTGCCCGCATCATGGATTCGAGCAAAGACAGTTAGCTGAGATCTATGCTTGAGGACTTCAAGAAGAATCTGCCAAGTGGGTCAATTCTCTAGCTAAAGGGGATTGCACTACACTCACACCTAAAGCTGCTCTTCTTCACTTCGCAAACTGTGCTTCCAAGTCGAGGAACTGGGAACGACAATCTGAAGGATCAAGGAGCAAGCTCGATCTCGAAGCTACTATCAAGGCAGAGGTAGAGAAGCATTTGAAGAAGTCTACCTGATGACACTCGATTTGACGTGATTATCAGCCTCATTTAAGCGACATTTCTTTGCTTAAGACATGGTTTTTAGGGTAGAATAACGAATATTCAATCAATTGCCCTATCTCGTGCCATTTGTGTTACCTTGGCCCTTTTCAGGTCTATTTGATGGTTTTCTAGTGTTTTGCGTAAGCACAGGTTTTTGCCGTCAGATAAAGTAGACATGGACGTGTCTAAGGCATAGGAACATCGAGGAACTGAACCGGAATCGATCAAAGGAGACAATCAAAGTCCAACCAAAGGTCTGCCCGAATACAAAGATACTTTCGCCGAAAATACCCTAGGGGTTTCGGCGAAAACAATACCACATTCAGACTGGTGCCAACAAAAGGATGATTTCGGCGAAAATGATCTCACAGTTCGGCGAAATCAACAATGCAAATCAGCTGATGCCAAGAGAAGACTGATTTCGGCGAAACCATTAAGCTCTTCGGACCGAAAATGCAAGGCAGAGGAAACTGGCCATTTACACAAGCCAGTTTCGCCGAAACTACCCCTATGGTTTTGGCGAAAATAACTGCTCAGCCTGGCCCAACTAGGGTTAAGTATTTATACTTAACCCGGCGACCAAAAGGAGAAAAGAACACACAATTCATAATTCTAAAAACACAACTTTTCGAGATCAGATTTTCTCTGAGGTTCTGGAGCGAAGAGTTGGAGTTCGAAGAGCCGGATAGAGATCGTGACGCCATCCCTTCCATCTCGGAGAAACGGAGCTAGGAGTGTAACTTACCGAAGATCGGAGTCTGTCAGAGTCGTCTGAATTAGGTTTTTCAGTTCTTTTCTGTTCTTCCTCTGAATGATGAACTCTTTCTTTATCTTTGTGTCTTTTGTAATGATCATGAGTAGCTAAACTCGTTAGAGCTTAGACTAGATGAACCCTAAGTGACCCAGGGCTTTAAAGCGGTCACAAATCGGCGGTGATTAGATTCAAAATTCAATCAGTTCTTTTTTCATGTTTGATTCGTTCTTCATTGTTCATGTTTCTTGTCTGGATTGATCACCTAGATTAGATTCTGGTTAAGCTAAGGATAGAAGCGAACGCTCGCCTTACTTTAGAACATCGAATTGAACAATTAACCTTATAATTGGAGTGTGCCTTTCATAGGAACCGGTTAGGGTTAATCCACTGCAAGAGTAACTCATTAATCACTAGTAATTACACCAATTAATTAAGTCGTTGCGAGAGGCGACCGTACCCGGGCGGCTAGTTAATCTTGGTAGTTAGAACGGATAGAGCGAACGTTCGCCGGTCTTAAACCTAAGGGTAAGGAGTTATGGTAATGTCTTAGTAATTGATTGAATAAGAATCGAAATCCGCTGATCTGTTGATTGCCAATGCTCTGGGGAACGAAGGGGGATTCAAAGTCGAAGTTCGTCTGTCATTCTTGTTTTCAAACCCTAATTCTCAATCTGCTTTAGCTTAATTTGTTTTAATTCTTCTGCATTCCTTAGAATTAGAAGTCGTGGAACTCACACCACGCACAACGTGTTTTCCTTGAGTAATTTGTTAGTCCTGAAGTAGCCAATCAATTGAAGGCCCGTGGAATACGATCTATCCTAGCTCTTGAGCTTGATAGTTATTTGATAGAACCTGCTCAGCACAACGACGGTTCCATCAAATTGGCGCCGTTGCCGGGACTTCTTTTGATTGTTGAAAGAAGATCTGACAATTTATTCTTCTATTTTCCATCTTTCATTTTTCCATCCACTTCGATTTTACACTGGTTTTGTTTGTCTTTGTCATCTGTAGGTTTACAGGTGCATGCCTCACCGTCCTTGGACTCGCTCTCAGACCGAACAGGCTAAGATTGCAGGGAATCCAGGCAGTTCTGCTACACCTCTATGATCACAGATTCTGAAGGAAGGCAGATCCAATCCATTCATCACTCCGATCAAGATCGAGGAACCGAAGGAGAGTTCCTCATCTCCGTCTTCACCGCACTCTTCATCCGCTTCATACACCGAGTCACTTTCACCGCCTCCATCTCCCACCATGACCGATAGGTTACCACCAAACGGCGATCAACCACCGCCACCCCCACCTGCACAGAAGAGTCTAGCAGACTATAACAAGCCGAGCGCGACTAGCGTTCGATCTGCCATTGCCGTTCTGCGCATTGAAGGAGATATTGACTATGAGATCAAGATTCCATTCTTGACCATGATCTCTAGGGATTTACAGTTCGAAGGCAGGCCCCTAGACAATCCGTGCACTCATCTTGCAGACTTTCTTGATCTCTGCAATACTTTTAAAAACGGAAACCTCGACAAAAACACTCTTTGTCTGAGGGCGTTCCCGTTCTCTTTGAAAGGCGCTGCTAAGAGGTGGCTTACTGGCAAACCACCTGGCTACTACACTAACTGGGATACTCTGGCTCAGGACTTTGTTGAAGAATACTTCCCTCCGGCCAGAACAACCGCCATCAAGGACAGCATCGCCAGATTCTCCCAGAAAGAAGGAGAAAGTTTATATGATACTTGGAATCGTTTCCAAGAACTTCTCTACACCTGCCCTCAACATGGATTCGAGCAGAGGCAGTTAGCTGAAATCTTCTCTCGAGGACTTCGAGAAGAATCTGCCAAGTGGGTCAATTCTCTAGCTGAAGGGGATTGCACTACACTCACTCCTGAAGCTGCTCTTCTGCACTTCGCAAACTGTGCCTCCAAGTCAAGGAACTGGGAGCGACAATATGAAGGATCGAGGAGCAAGCTAGATTTTGAAGTAGCTTTCAAGGCAGAGGTAGAGAAGCATTTGAAGAAGTCTACCACACCAATCAAGCCACCGGCAGCTTCTGTCTATGTTGCCGATTGCGAGTGGTGTGGAGCTTGCTCACATAACGAAGGCCGTTGTCAGAATTTTGGTAAGGCAGAAATCTGGTCTGCCAAAGAGGTAAATTTCATTCAACAAGGCTTCATTAATAATCAGAATGGTTATGTTGGTTATCGTAACTTCAGACAGCAAGGGAATTATCAAGACAGACCTCCCTATAATACTGGCGCCAATCATAACCAGAACCAGAATAACCGCCCGGCTGGTCAAGCTCAGGAACAGAAGCCTAACCATCCGCCGGCAGGTGTCTACCAGCCGCCGCATCGCAATCCGGGTAATTATGGAACTGCTCCTGGCAATCGCCAGAATCAATATCTTAACTATACCTATCCAGGACAGCAGTATCAAAGAGATAATAATGTCAGTGACCTGGATAAGAAGCTCAGCCAGATCATCACAAGACTCGATGATCATGACAGTGAGTTCAAGGCTCAAGCTCTTCTCAATCAAGAAAAAATAGCATCTGGACAACGAATTGAGCAAGTCGTGAACAACATCTCGAGCATGCTAGCATCTGGTCGACCATTTGGCCAGCTTCCAAGCCAGACAGAGCCAAACCCGAGAAAAGAACAGGCTAAAATGGTAACTGCTCGAAAACTTCCGAACTTAATTGTTGATGCTTTTTCTGTTTTACGCAGGTACGCTGAAACTCCAAAAGAAGAAGAAGAACAGGAACCGGCGCCTAAGAAGGATGACCCTCCTCTTGCACCATACGTCGCGAAACCTCCGTTTCCGAGAGCATTGCTGCCAAATGCAAGGATCGAGACTGGCATGAAGGGGAACAAGGAAGGATACCTGTCTCTCCATATCCAGCTAAGTTGTCTGATCTTGGTTCTTTTACTTTGCCTTTGGTCATCAATGATGTTGAAATTGAACGTTGCTTAGTTGATCTAGGAGCATCTGTTAATGTTATGCCTGTGAGTCTATATGAAAGATTAAAACTAGGAGAACTTGAACCGCCCAGTATGCAACTCGTCTTTGCTGATAGATCGCTTAAAACCCCTAAGGGAGAAATTAAAGACGTTGTTACTAAATGTGGTCCGTTCACGTTTTTAGCTGACTATGTGATTATGGATACTAGTACAGATGACGCTACTATTCTCATAGGTCGACCTTTCATGGCTACTACTGGAATGAATATTAACGTTCCTAATGGTTCTTTGACTTTAAGAATTGGTAAAGAAACAAAAACGTTCCGTCTTAAAGATGACATGAAACATGACTCTAGGAATGAAGAATCTCACTGCCTAGCTGTTGAAACTGTGGAGTTAACTCCGGTCAACTCCGTTACTAATGCTTCTTCCAGTGTCTCTAGATCAGTTATTGCTGCAGGTATTAAGCAGGTTATAAAGAAGAAGCCAGAAGCGTCAGTTCAGAAGCCACCAAAGAAGAAGAAGGAACTGCAAGCCTCTTCTAAACCACCGAGCCGACCTCGAGGAAAGAACAAGAAGACAAAGACCCAAATGGTCTGGAGACCAAAAGCTCCATGATCTTCCATCGAGCCAGCTGCACCACCAACACGTTCCGAGAAACCGGCGCCGGAACAAGTATGGAGGGAGAAGCCGAAAGCATCTCCTAAGGAAGTACTAACGATCACCGATCCTGGTGATAACAAGCCGAAGAAGACAGAAAAAGAGAAGCCGACAGTCCTCATTCCTTCCATCGTCACATTAAAGAAGGATGACCTCTCCAGAGAGCTGTTCGGACCTTTCAAGTTCGTTGATCATCTTCCCGACGGACGTACCAAACCACTACATGCGAACGGGAAGAGATTCACGCTTACCGGAGAAGTCCCGAAGCTGTACTTCATGAACTCCGATGCTAGCGTGTAGGAGAATCTTAGTTGGGATGTCTCCTAATACCGTCCAGGTATCGTCCAGCTCAAGGACGTTAATAAAAGAGCGCTTCGTGGGAGGCAACCCACGGCTGGAGTCAGTTTTGTTTTGTTTCAACCTTGGTATTTTAGAGTCGGTTCGGGAGAGCCAAAAGTGTCAGTTTGTTTGCTTTATTATTTTTCGTTTAGAGTCTGCATGTCATAGAGTCAGTTGCAAGTTGATTGAGGTCGTTCCGATTTTTCTGGATTTAACTGTGATTTTCTGAAGTTGGTCGGAATTACGAAAATATTTTAAACCCGAACAGTTCAAAATTTTTGGCGAAACCACCCCTGTTTTCGGCGAAACCAACTTTTGATTTTCGACCCATCCTTCATGTTCATCATTTTCGGTTCGAAAAATAACTGTTTTCGGTGAAGCCATTTGAACTAAAGTTTTTGGCGAAACCGTGCTTCCATTTTCGGCGAAACCACCCTTCCAATTTCGCCGAAAATAATTTCAAAAAAAATCAGAAAAATCCCACTTTAAAACCGGTCTTCCTCTCTCTCCTTCCTTTCCTTCACTCACTTTCGTTCATATCACCGAAACCCCCCTTATCTATTTAAAATCGCCGCCGACCCTCCACTAAAACCCGCCGTCGCCGCCGTTTCACCCGTCGCCGCCGTCACCAACCACCGCCGCTCACTCCCCCTCCTCATTCCGATCCCAACGAGCCCTAGAACAACCAAATCGGAGCTTTGCAGCTCCAGTTCACCGAAAACCTAGTTTTCAACGTTTTTCACCGATTCCTCCCAACCCGTTCAGTTTTTGCTTCCATGGCTTCAAGGTAAAGTGTACAACTTTTCGATACGAATCTTTTGACATATGGATTGCTGACTTTCGTCGGGGTTGACTTTCGGTTGACTTTTCAGTTTACCTCGTTTTGCGTGCCGACTGTTTCGTGTGAACTAGGATTGACTGAACTTATAGAACCGTTCTAGGATGCTTAGGGAGTTCCGTGCTTAATTTCCATATCATTTGGTCATGTGTTGCTATGCATACGATTGATTCTTTGTTTTGTTGACTTGTGAGAAATGTCAGTTTGACTTTGAACTGTGTTGATCATTTGGCTGTCATAAGTGTCCATTCTCGTTCATATTATCGTGCTTGCCAATTGAAATAATATTTTACCGTCATTCTCCGAGTTGTGATAGTCTTGCCATGATTAGGGTTCAATATGACTTAATGTTGACTTTCTCAAATGTCGGTTTGACTTTTTGAACTCTGATTGCGCTTACCTGATTCTAGCTGTTCTTAGGACATGTGTTTAATGTCTATGATTACCGGTTACTCCGCTTTACTTACCCCACTTAGTTTCCCTCGTTTCTTTGTGAAATTGAGTTTTTCTACTAAGTGTGGGGTAGGATCTTAGTTGACTAATCTGGTTCCACTTCTGGTTTTAGGAACACTTTTGAGCGCAGGACTAAGGCACGACTCGATGGCGCCTCGAGCTCAGGAGCTGCCGCTCCAGTCACACCCGCCATTCTAGGTCCTCCACCTGCACTCCCTCGCCATGCTGGATACCATCCCACCATCGCCCGTCTACCGGACTTCTACTTTGAGAACTTCCAGAAGATCGCGCACATCCGGGGAGCCGACGTGCGTCCTTTATCCATGGAGTCTCTCCAGGAGCATAACGAGGATTCCTACCGGAACGTGCATGACGCCTTAGCACCGGCCGGTCTCCTAGAGCTGACCACCATAGCCGCCGAGTTCCCAGACATTGCTCTCCAGGAGTTCTGGGTGACATTTGACTTGGACGAGCATAAGAAGAGACGGGGCCAGAAGGTGATCACTTTCTTTCTTGGTGGGGTGTACAGGCAGCTCACCTACGATGAGTTTGCCGCTCATCTGGGCATCCCCTACGAGCACTATCATGATCACCACCTCGGTTGGGGCGAGGATGATGACGACGAGGAGTTGCACGCCCTCTGGAGCCACATGACAGGCGTGCCTGGCGATCGCCTCAAGAAGAGCAACTCAGTTAAGTCTCTCTCTCACTCGCTCTATAAGTTTATTCATATGGTTTGGCGGAGGTCACTTTTATATGTCAGAGACAAGGATCGCCACCATATCCTTAAGGAGGAGCTCGTGCTTCACCGAGCCATCCGAGAGAGCTACCCTCTCCACCCCGGCTGGGTGCTCGCTCACATCTTCAGCCAGCGGACCAAGAGGAAGAAGCTACCACGCAAACTCTTGGGAGGCAACTTCATAGGTCAGCTCATCCTCTCCTTCGGCATCGGCCATGAATATGGCCCTCACATTCCACGACATCCAGTTCGGACCGTTGGAGGAGACTTGGCGGTCGAGTACGACTTAGAACTCGACCTCAGTCCCCAGGTAGCAGCAGATCCTCCACTCCAACCTGCGGTCGAGTCGGAGGACGAAGATGATGCTGAGGAGCAGCAGCCGCAGCCGCCGCCTGAGTTTCAAGATTATATACCCTCGCCACACCATCAGGCAGGGTACATTCACCAGTCGCCGCCGCGCATTCCAGATCCATTTCCGGCGCATACTCACCAGCCGCAACACCACCCCGCGGACATTGGTGAGTTGTACGAGCGACTACAGGAGTGGCGCATCACCGACAACGCCACTCAAGAGGCTAGGTGGACTATTATGCAACAACACATGCGCCGCGCCGACCGGCGATATGAGCGACAACTGGAGTGGCAGCGACAGCTCAGCGATTACTTCCACTTCCCCCACCCCGACACCTCTGACCAGTGATGATCAGGTGGTGTCATTTTCCTTGTCCTTTCTTTTTATTTATTCTTTTCGGACTTCGGTCCAACTTTTTTCTGTGTGGATCCGGGGCACTTGTCCCGGTTTCCTTTTTATGTTTCATTTGTTTTTGTTTTGTAGGCAGTTGGGAGATTCCCTTTGCTTCAGGTTCTGTTACACTTCCCTCCGCTCCAAGGACCCGTGCTCATCCCCTACACCAATCATCTCAGTCCAGGTTCTTCCATTCCACTCTGAACTCTAGAATTAGTCCTGTGAGGACACAGTCCAATTTAAGTGTGGGGTAGGATGCTAGAGAACCTTGCATGAACTTGATTGCCCTTGATTGTGTTTTGTGTGCCTCGTGATTCCATTCCAGTATCTCTAGCATTAGAATGGCTCAGTTCTTGATTCTTGATGTTAAGTTGTTGTTCAACCTTTCATAATGATGCTTAGACTGCTTAACCTAGAACTTGAGAACCAACTTGTATGCTTTGATGCTAGATTGCCTGGTCAGAACAGAATTTTAAAATCACACTTGTAGTTTGCAGCCTTGATTGCATGAAAATGACCGAATCCGACTAGCAAACCAACTGTGAGCTTTTGATCCATTACACGTAACTTGCAATTTAAATTCTTTCTGAGTGGTTCTCTGTTTACTTGAATGAGTTAGAATTTGCATGAGACCTACTCGAGACCACACGATGATACGAGTTCCAGAAGGATAGGGGCACCTAGATTCAGCTACTAAGCCAGATAGCCTACCTTAACGATAAAATCCACTAGGTTTAGACCTTTGAGCTTGGCCTGTTCTTTCGGTTCGATAATACATTACAGCCATTTCCCATTTCTTTCATTCCCCGTTGATCCCCTGTGGTTGTAGTTCTAGATTGACCTACCGGAAGTCGGTTTGTGGTAACCTGCCTATAGCCATTAAACAGGTGGTCTTAGCTAATAGGTCCAGACGTGTAAACCCCTCTAGCAATTAAAAGAAAAATCGGCACAAAAGAAAAAAATATAGAAAAGAAAAAAAAAGAAAAAAAATGAAGAAAGAAGAAAATCAGAAAAAGTTCAAAGTGTAGTTCAATAAAACGTTCTTCTCCCTACAAATGGAAGAACGAAGTCAAAAGAAAAGTTGAAAAGAAAAGAAAAAATGTGTATGCAAAAGAAAAAGAATAAGTGCTAGGTTGCTTGAGGGTATCGTAGGACGAGCGTTCATTATTCCACCCGTGTTTGGTTAGACGGTAGGAAGCCATAGATTAGATTCGAGGGAAGTTAGTCGAAAGCTACACCGCACCGAAGCCATCATCATTCATCCCCATCATCCATCTCATTATAAACCCGAGTAGTGTAGATTTCATTACGGTCCTAGCAGGGAAGTCCTTCTTGACTAGATACTCGTGTTGTCACAGTGGTGGAGATGTGGTCGAAATGCAAACCTATGACAGAATTCGGTAACAGAAATTGATCGAGAGCAGAAACACGTCCTTAAACACAGAGAGTGAGAGTTCCCATTGTACTATATATATCCTGTGTGAGGAGTCTGGTCGGTCAGGTCAAATTCGTGCATAATTGGTTGCTAGTTACCTGTCGTGTGCAGTTTATTAGTGAGACCAGGTAATTTGGCTGATCTGTATGCATGTTAGGTTTCTTGTTCTAGGATCGATCTGTCCAATAATTCATTGTGTTTGATTGAGCTCTAATTTAATCGATCTTATCATTTATGAACATGAGCGTTTCTATTCAGTTTGCTTGAGGACAAGCAAAAGCTTAAGTGTGGGGTATTTGATGACACTCGATTTGACGTGATTATCAGCCTCATTTAAGCGACATTTCTTTGCTTAAGACATGGTTTTTAGGTAGAATAACGAATATTCAATCAATTGCCCTATCTCGTGCCATTTGTGTTACCTTGGCCCTTTTCGGGTCTATTTGATGGTTTTCTAGTGTTTTGCGTAAGCACAGGTTTTTGCCGTCAGATAAAGTAGCCATGGACGTGTCTAAGGCATAGGAACATCGAGGAACTGAACCAGAATCGATCAAAGGAGCCAATCAAAGTCCAACCAAAGGTCTGCCCGAATACAAAGATACTTTCACCGAAAATACCCTAGGGGTTTCGGCGAAAACAATACCACATTCAGACTGGTGCCAACACAAGGATGATTTCGGCGAAAATGATCTCACAGTTTCGGCGAAATCAACAATGCAAATCAGCTGATGCCAAGAGAAGACTGATTTCGGTGAAACCATTAAGCTCTTCGGACCGAAAATGCAAGGCAGAGGAAACTGGCCATTTACACAAGCCAGTTTCGTCGAAACTACCCCTATGGTTTCGGCGAAAATAACTGCTCAGCTCGGCCCAACTAGGGTTAAGTATTTATACTTAACCCGGCGGCCAAAAGGAGAAAACAACACACAATTCATAATTCTAAAAACACAACTTTTCGAGATCAGATTTTCTCTGAGGTTCTGGAGCGAAGAGTTGGAGTTCGAAGAGCCGGATAGAGATCGTGACGCCATCCCTTCCATCTCGGAGAAACGGAGCTAGGAGTGTAACTTACCAAAGATTGGAGTCTGTCAGAGTCGTCTGAATTAGGTTTTTCAGTTCTTTTCTGTTCTTCCTCTGAATGATGAACTCTTTCTTTATCTTTGTGTCTTTTGTAATGATCATGAGTAGCTAAACTCGTTAGAGCTTAGACTAGATGAACCCTAAGTGACCCAGGGCTTTAAAGCGGTCACGGATCGGTGGTGATTAGATTCGAAATTCAATCAGTTCTTTTTTCATGTTTGATTCGTTCTTCATTGTTCATGTTTCTTGTCTGGATTGATCACCTAGATTAGATTCTGGTTAAGCTAAGGATAGAAGTGAACGCTCACCTTACTTTAGAACATCGAATTGAACAATTAACCTTATAATTGGAGTGTGCCTTTCGTAGGAACCGGTTAGGGTTAATCCACTGCAAGAGTAACTCATTAATCACTAGTAATTACACCAATTAATTAAGTCGTTGCGAGAGGCGACCGTACCCGGGCGGCTAGTTAATCTTGGTAGTTAGAATGGATAGAGCGAACGTTCGCCGGTCTTAAACCTAAGGGTAAGGAGTTATGGTGGTGTCTTAGTAATTGATTGAATAAGAATCGAAATCCGCTGATCTGTTGATTGCCAATGCTCTGGGGAACGAAGGGGGATTCAAAGTCTAAGTTCGTCTGTCATTCTTGTTTTCAAACCCTAATTCTCAATCTGCTTTAGCTTAATTTGTTTTAATTCTTCTGCATTCCTTAGAATTAGAAGTCGTGGAACTCACACCACGCACAACGTGTTTTCCTTGAGTAATTTGTTAGTTCTGAAGTAGCCAATCAATTGAAGGCCCGTGGAATGCGATCTATCCTAGCTCTTGAGCTTGATAGTTATTTGATAGAACCTGCTCAGCACAACGACGGTTCCATCACTACCACACCAATCAAACCGCCGACAGCTTTTGTCTACCTTGCCGATTGCGAATGGTGTGGAGCTTACGCACATAACGGAGGCCGTTGTCAGAATTTTGGTAAGGCAGAAGTCTGGTCTGCCGAAGAGGTAAATTTCATTCAACAAGGCTTCGTTAATAATCAGAATGGTTATGTTGGCTACCGCAACTACAGGCAGCAAGGGAACTATCAAGACAAACCTCCCTACAATAATGGCGCCAACCATAACCAGAACCAGAATAACCGCCCAGCTGGTCCAGCTCAGGATCAGAAACCTAACCATCCGCCGGCGGGTGTCTACCAGCCGCCGCTTCGCAATCTGGGTAATTATGGAACTGCTCCTGGCAATCGCCAGAATCAATATCTTAATAATACCTATCCAGGGCAGCAGCATCAAAGAGAAAACAATGTTAGTGACCTGGATAAGAAGCTTAGCCAGATCATTACAAGACTCGATGATCACGACAGTCAGTTCAAGGCTCAAGCTCTTCTCAATCAAGAACAGATAGCATCTGGACAAAGAATTGAGCAAGCCGTGAACAACATCTCGAGCATGCTAGCATCTGGTCGACCATTTGGCCAACTTCCAAGCCAGACAGAGCCGAATCCGAGAAAGGAGCAAGCCAAGATGGTAACCGCTCGAAAACTTCCAAACTTAATTGCTGATGCTTGTTCTGTCTTACGCAGGATCGCCGAAACCCCAGAGGAAGAGGAAGAACAAAAACCGGCGCCTAAGGAGGATGATTCTCCTCTTGCACCGTATGTCGTGAAGCCTCCTTTTCCTAGAGCATTGCTGCCAAATACAAGGATCAAGACTGGCATGAAGGGGAATAAAGAAGGATATCCTGACATTCGTACCAAGAAACCTGCCTCTCCATATCCAGCTAAGTGCTCTGATCCTGGTTCTTTTACTTTACCCTTGGTTATTAATGATGTTGAGATTGATCGTTGTTTGGTTGATCTAGGACCGTCTGTTAATGTTATGCCTATGAGCCTGTTTGAAAAATTGAACCTAGGAGAACTTGAACCGCCTAGTATGCAACTTGTCTTTGCCGATAGATCACTTAAAACTCCTAGAGGAGAAATAAAAGACGTTGTTAATAAATGTGGTCCGTTCACGTTCTTAGCTGACTATGTGATTATGGATACTAGTACAGATGATTGTACCATTCTCATAGGTCGACCTTTCATGGCTACTACTGGAATGAATATTAACGTTCCAAATGGTTCTTTGACTCTAAGGGTTGGTAAAGAAATGAAAACTTTCCGTCTTAAAGAAGACATGAAATATGACTCTAAGAATGAAGAACCTCATTGCCTGGCTGTTGAAACTGTGGAGTTGACTCCGGTCAACTCCGTTACTAATGCTTCTTCTAGTGTCTCTAGATCAGTTGTTGTTGCAGGTATTGAACAGGCTATTAAGAAGAAGCCAGAAATCTCTGTTCAGAAGCCGCCCAAAAAGAAGAAGGAACTGCAAGCCTCTTCTAAGCCACCGAGCACTAAACCTAGCAGACCTCGGGGGAAGAACAAGAAGACGAAGACCCAAATGGTCTAGAGACCAAAAGTTCCACCGTCTTACACCGAGCCAGCTGCACCACCAATTCGTTCCGAGAAACCGGCGCCGGAACAAGTATGGAAGGAGAAGCCGAAAGCATCTCCTAAGGAAGTACTGACGATCACCGATCCTGGTGATAACAAGCCGGAGAATAAGAAGAAAGACGAAGCCGACAGTCCTCATTCCTTCCATCGTAACACTTAAGAAGGATAAAATCTCCAGAGAACTGTTCGGACCGTTCAAGTTCATCGATCATCTTCCCGATGGACGTACCAAGCTCTTGCATGCGAACGGTAAGAGATTCACGCTTACCGGAGAAGCCCCGAAGCTGTACTTCATGAACTCTGACGCGAGCGTTAAGGAGAATCTGAGTTGGGATGTCTCCTAACACCGTCCAGGTATCGTCCAGCTCAAGGATGTTAATAAAAGAGCACTTCGTGGGAGGCAACCCACAGCTGGAGTCCGTTTTTGTTTGTTGTCAACGTTAGTGTTTTAGAGTCGGTTCGGGGGAGCCAAAAGTGTCAGTTTGTTTGATTTCTTATTTTTCATGTGTAGTCTGCGTGTCGTAGTGTCGTTCACAAGTTGATTGAGGTCGTTTCGATTTTGTGGGATTTAACTGTGATTTTCTGAAGTTGGCCGGATTTGTGAAAATATTTTCACCCGAGTAGCTCAAAAATTTTCGGCGAAATTCACCCCTATTTTTGGCGAAATCGCCTTTTTAATTTTCTAAGTCATTCCCCTATTTCATATTTTCGGTTCGAAAATTTGTTATATTTTCTGCGAAAATCTATTTGAAAACCGGCAGTGCATTTGAACGAAAATTTTCGGCGAAAACTCCCTATTATTTTCGCCAAAAATCCCTTTGAAAATCAGCCAATTTTTCACTTAAAATCCGGTCTACCCTCTCTCTCTCCCCACTTTCTTATTTTCGTTTCAAACCAAAAACCCCTCCCCTTTGTTTTATTCAAATCCGCCGACCGCCACCTTTTTTAGACCACCGCCGCTCAACTCCCCTCTCTTTTCCAATCGTTTTGAGCCCTAGAACGTTCGAATCGGAGCTCTACAGCTCCAGTTCACCGAAACCCTTGTTTTCATAGTTTTTCACCGATTTCTCCCAAACCGTTTATTTTTAGCATCCATGGCTTCAAGGTAAGTTGTAGAACTTTTCAATACGAATCTTTTGACATATTGGTTGCTGAATTTCATTGGGGTTGACTTTCGGTTGACTTTTCGGTTTGTCTCGATTTGCGTGCCGACTGATTTCGTGTGAACTAGGTTAGCTGAACTTGTTGAACTGTTCTAGCATGCTTAGGGAGTACCGTGCTTAATTTCCTTATCATTTGATCATGTGTTGCTTTGCATACGATTGATTCTTTGTTATGTTGACTTGTGAGAAATGTCGATTTGACCATGAACTGTTTTTGATCGTTTGCCTGTCGTATGTGTTCATTCTCGTTCAGATTATCGTGTTTTCCATATGAGATCATATTTCACTGTCGTTCTCCGCTATTTGATAGTCTTGCCATGATTAGGGTTCATTATGTTATAATGTTGACTTTCTGAATGTCGGTTTGACTCTTTGAACTCTGATTGTGCTTATCCGATTCTGGCTGTTCCTAAGCATGTATTTTACTGTGTATGATTACCGGTTACTCTGCTTTGCTTACCCCCACTCAGTTTTCCTCATTTCTTTGTGAAATTGAGTTTTTCTACTAATTGTATTTTCCTCATTCCAATCGAGGAAAATCGAAAAGTCAACCATGCCAAAAACCAAAAGTCAAAAAGCCAAAAGATTCACAATTAAGGGTTGAACAACTAACCGGGAAGACATGACTCGAGAAAACGATTGGAATTCCAGGAAATCGACAAGAAAAACTTGTTTTCGGATGGACGGTTGATGAACTGCATAATAGCGGTCAATCAAATAACTACCAAGCTGTGAAGCTAGGGTAGATCGTATTCCACGGGTCTCCTCTACTTCCTTACTCAAATGTGTTGGCAATTAAATTCGAGGGTAAACACTTAGTGCGTGGTGTGAGTTCCACGACTTCTATACTAAAAATGCAAAGATTAATTGAAATGAAATCAGCCTCATTTAAGCGACATTTCTTTGCTTAAGACATGGTTTTTAGGGTAGAATAACGAATATTCAATCGATTGCCCTATCTCGTGCCATTTGTGTTACCTTGGCCCGTTTCGGGTCTATTTTATGGTTTTCTAGTGTTTTTATGCTAGCACAGGTTTTTTCCATCGAATAAGTAACCAAGGACGTGTCTAAGGCGTTGGAATCTCGAAGGATTGCACCGGGATCGATCAAAGGAGTTAATCAAAGTTCAGAAAATTCCTGCCCGGTTTACAAAGGAATTTTCGCCGAAAATACCCTAGGATTTTCGGCGAAAATATCAGCACAAATCAACTGATGTCCGACTGAAGGAGTTTTTGGCGAAATCGTTGAGTTTTTGAACCGAAACGAAAATCACAGGAGAATCAGCCGGCGGACCCTTCATTTGCAAAGGAATTTTCGCCGAAAATTCCTCAATATTTTCGGCGAAAATAATAGAAGAAATCCGGCTGATTAGGGTTAAGTATAAATACTTAACCGACGGCCCAACCAAAGAGACACATCATAATATACTTTTCGAAATCAGAATTTGGAGAATTCTCTGAAGTTCTGGAGTGAAGAGTTAGAGTTTGAAGAGCCGGAAAGAGATCGTGACGCCATCCCTTCCATTTCAGATTCTTTTCCGTTCTTCATCTGGATGATGAACTCTTTCTTTGTCTTAGATTCTTTTGTGATAAACATGAGTAGCTAAACTCGTTAGAGCTTAGACTAGATGAACCCTAAGTGACCCAGGGCTTTAAAGCGGTCACGGATCGGCGGTGATTAGATTTGAAATTCAATCAGTTTCTTTTTCATGTTTGATTCGTTCTTCATTGTTCATGTTTCTTGTCTGGATTGATCACCTAGATTAGATTCTTCTTAAGCTAAGGATAGAAGCGAACGCTCGCCTTACTTTAGAACATCGAATTGAACAATTAACCTTATAATTGGAGCGTGCCTTTCGTAGGAACCGGTTAGGGTTAATCCACTGCAAGAGTAACTCATAAATCATTAGTAATTACACCAGTTAATTAAGTCGTTGCGAGAGGCGACCATACCCGGGCGGCTAGTTAATCTTGGTAGTTAGAACGGATAGAGCCAACGTTCGCCGGTCTTAAACCTAAGGGTAAGGAGCTATGGTGGTGTCTTAGTAATTGATTGAATGAGAATCGAAATCCGCTGATCTGTTGATTGCCAATGCTCTGGGAACGAAGGGGGATTCAAAGTCTAAGTTCGTCTGTCATCTATGTTTTCAAACCCTAATTTCCAATCTACTTTAGTTTAATTTTTAATTTTCTCCGCATTTCTTAGAGTTAGAAGTCGTGGAACTCACACCACGCACGAAGTGTTTACATTCGAGTATTTTGCTAGTTTTTGGAGTAATCAATCATGGAAGGCCCTTGGAATACGATCAACCCTAGCTTTTGTAGCTTTGTTAGTTATTTGTGTGAATCGCCAACGACAGGTTCACCAAATTGGCGCCGTTGCCGGGGACTTCTTTTGATTGTTCGAAAGAAAACTGGCAATTTATTCTTCTATTTTCCATCTTTTACTTCTCCATCCACTTCGATTTTACACTAGTTTTGTTTGTCTTTGTTATCTGTAGGTTTATAGGTGTATGCCTCACCGTCCTTGGACTCGCTCTCAAACCAAACAGGCTAAGAGTGCAGAGAGACCAGGCAGTTCTGCTCCACCTCTACGATCGCATATTTTGAAGAGAAGGCGATCCAATCCACCCGTCACTCCGATCAAGACCGAGGAACTGTAGGAGAGTTCCTCATCTCCGTCTCCACCGTCACCTTCATCTGTTTCATACACCGAGTCACTTTCACCTCTTCCATCTCCTACCATGGACGATCAGTTACCACCACTGATGACACTCGATTTGACGTGATTATCAGCCTCATTTAAGCGACATTTCTTTGCTTAAGACATGGTTTTTAGGGTAGAATAACGAATATTCAATCGATTGCCCTATCTCGTGCCATTTGTGTTACCTTTGCCCGTTTCAGGTCTATTTGATGGTTTTCTAGTGTTTTCATGTTAGCACAGGTTTTTGCCGTCAAATAAAGTAGCCATGGACGTGTCTAAAGCATTGGAACATCGAGGAACTGAACCGGAATCGATCAAAGGAGCCAATTAAGTTCAAGCAATCTCCTTCCCGTTTACAAAGAAGATTTCGCCGAAAATACCTTGTTATTTTTGCCGAAAATATTAGTGCAAATCAACTGATGCCAAGTGAAGGATGGTTTCGGTGAAAACAATATGTTTTCGGATCGAAACCTATTCGGCGAAAAGGACAGAAGAATTCAACCGAAGGGCCGTGCATTTTAACAAGGATTTTCGCCGAAAATACCTTGTTATTTTCGGCGAAAATATTAGGCTGATTCAGCCAATTTAGGGTTAAGTATTTATACTTAACCCGGCGGCCCAAAGAAAATAATACATCAGAATTAATCATAATACAACTTTTCAAGATCAGAATTCAAAGAATCCTCTCAAGTTCTGGAGCGAATAGTTGGAGTTCGAAGAGCCGGATAGAGATCGTGACGCCATCCCTTCCATCTCGGAGAACCGGAGCTAGGAGTGTTATCTACCGAAGATCGAAGTCTGTCAGAGTCATCTAAATTAGGTTTTTCAGATTCTTTTCTGTTCTTCCTTTGAATGATGAACTCTTTCTTTGTCTTTGTTTCTTTTGTAATAATCATGAGTAGCTAAACTCGTTAGAGCTTAGACTAGATGAACCCTAAGTGACCAGGGCTTTAAAGCAGTCACGGATCGGCGGTAATTAGATTCGAAATTCAAGTATTTACATTCGAGTATTTTGCTAGTTTTTGGAGTAGTCAATCATAGAAGGCCCTTGGAATACGATCAACCCTAGCTTTTGTAGCTTTGTTAGTTATTTGTGTGAATCGCCAACGACAGGTTCACCAAATTGGCGCCGTTGCCGGGGACTTCTTTTGATTGTTCGAAAGAAGAACTGGCAATTTATTCTTCTATTTTCCATCTTTCACTTCTCCATCCACTTCGATTTTACACTAGTTTTGTTTGTCTTTGTTATCTGTAGGTTTATAGGTGTATGCCTCACCGTCCTTGGACTCGCTCTCAAACCAAACAGGCTAAGAGTGCAGAGAGACCAGGCAGTTCTGCTCCACCTCTACGATCGCATATTTTGAAGAGAAGGCGATCCAATCCACCCGTCACTCCGATCAAGATCGAGGAACTGTAGGAGAGTTCCTCATCTCCGTCTCCACCGTCACCTTCATCTGTTTCATACACCGAGTCACTTTCACCTCCTCCATCTCCTACCATGGACGATCAGTTACCACCACTGATGACACTCGATTTGACGTGATTATCAGCCTCATTTAAGTGACATTTCTTTGCTTAAGACATGGTTTTTAGGGTAGAATAACGAATATTCAATCGATTGCCCTATCTCGTGCCATTTGTGTTACCTTTGCCCGTTTCGGGTCTATTTGATGGTTTTCTAGTGTTTTCATGTTAGCACAGGTTTTTG
This sequence comes from Linum lewisii, assembly GCA_034768395.1. Lineage (NCBI taxonomy): Eukaryota > Viridiplantae > Streptophyta > Magnoliopsida > Malpighiales > Linaceae > Linum > Linum lewisii. Next base: position 48,850,655 of record CM068297.1, read on the forward strand.
CCGTCAAATAAAGTAGCCATGGACGTGTCTAAAGCATTGGAACATCGAGGAACTGAACCGGAATCGATCAAAGGAGCCAATTAAGTTCAAGCAATCTCCTTCCCGTTTACAAAGAAGATTTCGCCGAAAATACCTTGTTATTTTCGCCGAAAATATTAGTGCAAATCAACTGATGCCAAGTGAAGGATGGTTTCGGTGAAAACAATATGTTTTCGGACCGAAACCTATTCGGCGAAAAGGACAGAAGAATTCAACCGAAGGGCCGTGCATTTTAACAAGGATTTTCGCCGAAAATACCTTGTTATTTTCGGCGAAAATATTAGGCTGATTCAGCCAATTTAGGGTTAAGTATTTATACTTAACCCGGCGGCCCAAAGAAAATAATACATCAGAATTAATCATAATACAACTTTTCAAGATCAGAATTCAAAGAATCCTCTCAAGTTCTGGAGCGAATAGTTGGAGTTCGAAGAGCGGATAGAGATCGTGACGCCATCCCTTCCATCTCGGAGAACCGGAGCTAGGAGTGTTATCTACCGAAGATCGAAGTCTGTCAGAGTCATCTAAATTAGGTTTTTCAGATTCTTTTCTGTTCTTCCTTTGAATGATGAACTCTTTCTTTGTCTTTGTTTCTTTTGTAATAATCATGAGTAGCTAAACTCGTTAGAGCTTAGACTAGATGAACCCTAAGTGACCAGGGCTTTAAAGCAGTCACGGATCGGCGGTAATTAGATTCGAAATTCAATCAGTTTCTCATTCATGTTTGATTTGTTCTTCATTGTTCATGTTTCTTGTCTGGATTGATCACCTAGATTAGATTCTTGTTAAGCTAAGGATAGAAGCGAACGCTCGCCTTACTTTAGAACATCAAATCGAACAATTAACCTTATAATTGGAGCGTGCCTTTCGTAGGAACCGGTTAGGGTTAATTCACTGCAAGAGTAACTCATTAATCATTAGTAATTACACAAGTTAATTAAGTCGTAGCGAGAGGCGACCGTACCCGGGCGGCTAGTTAATCTTGGTAGTTAGAACGGATAGAGCGAACGTTCGCCGGTCTTAAACCTAAGGGTAAGGAGTTATGGTGGTGTCTTAGTAATTGATTGAATGAGTATCGAAATCCACTGATCTGTTGATTGCCAATGCTCTGGGGAACGAAGGGGGATTCAAAGTCTAAGTTTGTCTGTCATCTTTGTTTTGAAACCCTAATTCCGGATCTGCTTTAATTTAATTTGTTTTAATTTCTCTGCATTTCTTAGAAATAGAAGTCGTGGAACTCACACCACGCACAACGTGTTTGCATTCGAGGACTTTGTCAGTTTTGAAGTAGTCAGTCATATGAGACCCTCGGAATACGATCTGCTATAGCTTTTTCTTAGCATTAGTAGTTTATTTGTGTGAACGCATAACAACGATTGCGGCCTCACCAAATTGGCGCCGTTGCCGGGGACCTTCTTTTGATTGTTCGAAAGAAGAACTGGCAATTTATTCTTCTATTTCCCATCTTTCATTTTTCCGCCCACTTCGATTTTACACTGGTTTTGTTTGTCTTTGTTACCTGTAGGTTTACAGGTGTATGCCTCAGCTTCCTTGGACTCGCTCTCAAACCAAACAGGCCAAGAGTACAGAGAGACCAGGCAGTTCTGCTACACCTCTACGATCACAGATTCTGAAGAAAGGCAGATCCAATCCATTCATCACTCCGATCAAGATCGAGGAACCAAAGGAGAGTTCCTCATCTCCATCTTCACCTGTACCGTCATCTTCATCCGCTTCATACACCGAGTCACTCTCACCTCCTCCATCTCCCACCATGGACGATAGATTACCACCACCACCTCCAAATGGCGATCAACCACCGCCGCCACCACCTGCACAGAAGAGTCCAGCAGACTACAACAAGCCGAGCGCGACTAGCGTTCGATCTGCCATTGCCGTTCCACGCATAGAAGGAGATCCTGACTATGAGATCAAGATTCCATTCTTGACTATGATCTCTAGGGATTTACAGTTTGAAGGCAGGCCCCTAGACAATCCTTGCACTCATCTTGCGGACATCCTTGATCTCTAAAGTACTTTTAAGAACGGGAACCTCGACAAAAACACTCTTTGTCTGAGAGCCTTTCCGTTCTCTCTGAAAGGCGCTGCTAAGAGGTGGCATACTGGTAAACCACCTGGCTACTACACTAACTGGGATACTCTGGCTCAGGACTTTTGTTGAAGAATACTTCCCTCCGGCCAGAACAACTGCCATCAAGGACAGCATTGCCAGATTCTCCCAGAAAGAAGGAGAAAGCTTGTATGATACTTGGAATCGATTCCAAGAACTTCTCTACACCTGCCCTCATCATGGATTCGAACAGAGGCAGTTAGCTGAAATCTTCTCTCGTGGACTTCGAGAAGAATCTGCCAAGTGGGTCAATTCTCTAGCTGAAGGGGATTGCACTACACTCACTCCTGAAGCTGCTCTTCTTCACTTCGCAAACTGTGCTTCCAAGTCAAGGAACTGGGAATGGCAATCTGAAGGATCAAGGAGCAAGCTAGATCTCGAAGCTACAATCAAGGCAGAGGTAGAAAAGCATCTGAAGAAGTCTACCACACCGATCAAGCCGCCAGCAGCTTCTGTCTATGTTGCTGATTGCGAGTGGTGGGGAGCTTGCGCACATAACGGTGGCCGTTGTCAGAATTTTGGTAAGGCAGAAGTCTGGTCTGCCGAGAGGTAAATTTCATCCAACAAGGCTTCGTTAATAATCAGAATGGTTATGCTGGTTATCGTAACTTCAGACAGCAAGGGAACTATCAAGATAGACCTCCCTACATGCTGGCGCCAATCATAACCAGAACCAGAATAACCGCCCGGCTGGTCCAGCTCAGGATCAAAAGCCTAACCATCCACCACGGTGTCTACCAGCCACCGCATCACAACCCGTGTAATTATGGAACTGCTCCTGGCAATCGCCAGAATCAATATCTCAACAATACCTATCCAGGGCAGCAGCATCAAAGAGAGAACAATGTCAGCGATCTGGATAAGAAGCTCAGCCAGATCATCACCAGACTCGATGATTGAGACAGTCAGTTCAAGGCTCAAGCTCTTCTCAATCAAGAACAGATAGCATCTGGGCAAAGAATTGAGCAAGCGGTGAACAACATCTCAAGCATGCTAGCATCTGGTCGACCATTTGGCCAGCTTCCAAGCCAGACAGAGCCAAACCCGAGAAAAGAACAGGCTAAAATGGTAACTGCTTGAAAACTTCCAAACCTAATTGCTGATGCTTGTTCTGTCTTACGCAGGATCGCTGAAACTCCGGAGGAAGAAGAAGAACAGGAACCGGCGCCTAAGAAGGATGATCCTCCTCTTACACCGTACGTCGTGAAGCCTCCTTTTCCTAGAGCATTGCTGCCAAATTCAAGGATCGAGACTGGCATGAAGGGGAACAAGGAAGGATATCCTGATATTCGCACTAAGAAACCTGTCTCTCCGTATCCAGCTAAGTTATCTGATCCTGGTTCTTTTACTCTGCCTTTGGTAATTAATGATGTTGAGATCGAACGTTGCTTAGTTGATCTAGAAGCGTCTGTTAATGTCATGCCTATGAGCCTGTTTGAAAAGCTAAACCTAGGAGAACTTGAACCGCCTAGTATGCAACTCATCTTTGCTGATAGATCACTTAAAACCCCTAAGGGAGAGATTAAAGACGTTATTACTAAATGTGGTCCGTTCACGTTTTTAGCTGACTTTGTGATTATGGATACTAGTACGGATGATTCTACCATACTCATAGGTCGACCTTTCATGGCTACTACTGGAATGAATATTAACGTTCCAAATGGTTCTTTAACTCTAAGAGTTGGTAAAGAAACGAAAACTTTCTGTCTTAAAGGTGGCATGAAATATGACTCTAGGACTGAAGAATCTCACTGCCTAGCTGTTGAAACTGTGGGGTTGACTCCGGTCAACTCCGTTACTAATGCTTCTTCTAGTGTCTCTAGATCAGTTTATTGCTGCAGGCATTGAACAGGTTATTAAGGAGAAGCCAGAAATTTCGGTTCAGAAGCCGCTTAAGAAGAAGAAGAAGGAACTGCAAGCCTTTTCTAAACCACCGAGCAGACCTCGAGGAAAGAACAAGAAGACGAAGACCCAAATGGTCTGGAGACCAAAAATTCCGCCGTCTTCCATCGAGGCAGCTACACCACCATTTTGTTCCGAGCAACCGGCGCCGGAACAAGTATGGAGGAGAAGCCGAAAGCGTCTCCTAAGGAAGTACTAACGATCACCGATCCTGGTGATAACAAGCCGAAGATTAAAGAAAAGAAGAAGCCGACAGTCCTCATTCCTTCCATCGTCACACTCAAGAAGGATGACCTCTCCAGAGAACTGTTTGGACCGTTCAAGTTCGTTGATCATCTTCCCGATGGACGTACTTTTACATGCAAACGGGAAGAGATTCACGCTTACCGGAGAAGTCCCGAAGCTGTACTTCATGAACTCCGATGCGAGCGTTAAGGAGAATCTGAGTTGGGATGTCTCCTAATACCGTCCAGGTATCGTCCAGCTCAAGGACGTTAATAAAAGAGCGTTTCGTGGGAGGCAACCCACGGCTGGAGTCTGTTTTAATTTTTTGTCGAACTTGGTATTTTAGAGTCGGTTCGGGGAAGCCAAAAGTTTCATTTTGTTTGATTTATTATTTTTCGTATAGATTCTGTGTGTCATAGAGTCAGTCGCAAGTTGACTGAGGTCTTTCCGATTTTTGTGGATTTAACTGTGATTTTCTGAAGTTGGCTGGATTTGCGAAAATATTTTCAACCCGAACAGTTCAAAATTTTCGGCGAAACTAAAACCCCATATTTGGTGAAATCGCCTCCTGGTTTTCACTGATTCTCTCTATTCAATGTTTTCGGTCCGAAATGTATAACGTTTTCGGCGAAATCGATTTTGAAAACCAAGCAGTGATTTGAACTAATATTTTCGGCGAAAAAGAGCTCTTGTTTTCGCCGAGAACTCTTTTGGAAATCCGGCAGTGCATTTGAACTAATATTTTCGGCGAAAACACCCTTTTATTTTTG